>JBBPCX010079927.1:0-28688 GCA_037974365.1 Hydrocynus forskahlii
TGATTAGTGAGTATATCTACTTTAAAATACATTCATTCAATTGTGAACACACAGCTTGTAAAACTGCCATTGGAATGCATTGTCAATAGAATGTGACGCTTTGGTGCAGCACATGAGCCCCGATGCCCCGGGCTAAGCACCGTCGAGAGGGGTATAAAGCCCCCCAGCACTGGGCTGTGGAGAGGTTTAAATGCATTCTCTGAAGTGAAGGCGCTCCTTGCGATATTTCTGGGATGGGTTAGAGTGTAATTTGTGATCCAGAACTAATCAACCGACATCAGCGCCTGACCCAACTAATGCTCTAGTGGCTGAACGCAATTAAATCCTCAAAGCAACGTTTCAACATCTAGCGTGAAGTCTTCCCAGAAGAGTGGAGGCTGTTTCTGCAAACTAAAAGCAGAAACTAACTTTAACACCCTTGATTTCCAAAGAAACGCTGAATGAACAGGTGTCTGATTGTGTAAAAGTACTGTACCATGTTTTATTAATGCTATTCGTCCACATAAAGTTTATTCTCATATTAGTTTCTGTCTTAGTGCAGGTATTTTGTTCTCAGGGGCTGCATGGATAGGCCCTCATTAGGTGAAGAGAACGCCGTGCTTTTTCCCGAATGGGCCATTTTCCCCCCCTTTCATTAAGTGTCACTCCATGGTTGCCATGACACTGAGGACAAATATTAGCCGTGTTTTCTGACCCGCAGTGTGCACTCCATGCCTCTCTGTTACATAACGAGTCTTTATGCGTGCGCGGGTCTCTCTCTCATCTCATTCTTTAAAAAAAAAAAAAAAAGTTACTGTCATTTTTTTAATTCGTCTGTGTTTTATTTCTTTCAACTTGTTGCTTTCGTGCACGAGGGACCACTATTCACCTCACGCGTGCATAAATCACGCCGCACAGCTGCCCTTGAGTAATTGTGGCCCCATTAGTACTATTTAGCCGTTATCGGTGACAGCCATGAGTTAGCTGAGTCAGCGATCTGTGAGCTAGCATGCCCCTCTTTCTCTCTCTTCCTCTTTCTCTCTCTCTCTCTCTCTCTCTCTCTCTCTCTTTCTCTCTCTCTTTTTCTGTCTCTCTCTCTCTCTCTGTCTCTCTCTCTCTCTCTTTCTCTCTCTCTGTCTCTCTCTCTTTCTCTCTCTGTCTCTCTCTCTCTGTCTCTCTCTCTTTCTGTCTCTCTCTGTCTCTCTTTCCTTCCCCTCTCTCCCTGTTTCTCTCTCTCTCTGTCTCTCTCTCACTCTGTATCTCTTTCACTCTCTCTGTCTCTCTCTCTCACTCTGTCTTTCTCTCTCATTCTTTCTTTCTTTCTTTCTTTCTTTCTTTCTCTCTCTCTCTGTCTTACTCTCTCTGTCTCTCTCTCTCACTCTGTCTTTCTTTTCTCTCTCGCTCTCTATGTCTCTCTCTCTCTCTCTCTCTCTCTCTCTCTCTCTCTCTGTCTCTCTCTCGCATGCGCAAGCACTTGGATCAGCCCCTACTATTGCAGTGGAGTGAGTGTATGCCTTGGGGGGCCCCTCGGTGCGTTTGGACGTTCTGGTGCTTTCTCTGTGCCTGTGTGGGCACAGCGGGGATGAGGCTGGATCAGTGAGGAGGTCACCGCAGCGCTTCAGCCCATAAAGCACAGCGCAGGCCCGCTGTTGGCCCGGTGTTATTGGGACGCAAGAAGACACGCGCGATCACTTCCAGAAAGGTCTGCAGAGCAGCCAGATCGTTTCACTCAGGCCATGAGTCCAAACCCCCCGAGGAAAACTCCTACTGAGTTTATGGAGCTTTGTTCTCGCTCACTTTCTCTCTGTCTCTGTCTTCTCTCTCTGCTCCTCTCCTCTCTTTCCTTTTTTCCAGTTCTGTCTTTCTTTCCTTCTATCTCTCTCTCTCTCTATCTGTCTCCCTCTCTCCTTTCTCACTTTCTTTCTCTCTCTGTCTCTCTGTCTCTTTTCCTCTCTCTCCCCTCTCTCTGTCTCTCGCTCTCCCTCTCTCTCTCTCTCTCTCTCTCTCTCTCCCTCTCTCTCTCTGAAGTTCCCTTCAGTGCAGGAAAAAGATAACATCGGAATGACTGTTAATCATATAAACCTTACGCACAAATAAAATCAAACGGTGAATAAATAAAAAATGAGCCATCAGGTGAAAAAAAAAAAAAAAAAAGCAAAAAGCAGAGAAATCCCACAGGTATCAAAGACTGCCAAGACAGAGAGAGAGAGAGAGAGAGAGAGAGAGGGAGAGAGAGAACGGGAGGGAGAGAGATCTAAAGGGGCGTACGCCCTTGGAGTGCGCTTTTAAGAGTTTTTGACGAGTGAAAATGGACTCGAAGCTTGGCGGAGAGGAGGCTGGATTGGGAAACAGGAATCGGGATGATGGCAGGGAGTTTTGGGGGTGGAACGCCAACCCAGATGCCTTGAGTGGAGAAGCACAACCAGAAACTACAGCTTGAGGAACACAGGATATTCCGGCGGACTTTGAACCTGATTTCCATCTGCTGCACCGCACCGTCCCTGTCCATTACTGTGGACAGATCATTCTGATGCGTTTTCCCTGTGCAAAGAACAGAAAAACCGTTGAGTCCAATCTGACTGACAGTAAAACACAAATACAAAACCACAGTCAGCACACTCTTTGATACAGGTCGCGGTATTAAACTGATCTCACAGAGTTTATGTGCCTTCCAGAAGCTGGAGTAACACAGAAAAAAGTTTCTTATGTGACCATGTATGACTTTACTATGTTGGTAATGTATTACCACAAATACTTATCTCTCCCAAATTACTCCCATTTCGCCCTAAATGTTCCTCTCATTGACTTCAAATGACAATAAACACCTACTTTTTCAGCTCATTTCTCGAATACAATTTGCTTCACCCTTAGAACACGAGCGGCATGGGTCTGTGTCGAAAGTGCAGCAAATGGTAAATTGTCATGTTGAACTTTGTTTGGTGTTCCTGTGTCACATAGAACCAAAGTTACTGTAATTTAATGGAATAATAATAATTATAATAACCACTACTGTGGTTTTAAAAAGGCATCACACACAAATGAACCATTTTAGGTCTTAGAAACAAACGGAAGAACTTTCAGGATAGTCTCTGCCCACAAGTGGGTGGGGAAACCCGCAGAGGGAGGGGCTCCGGAGAGCGGCTGAGTATTTTACACTGTTTATATTTACTGAAATCAGAGTTTACTGATACTCTCTGAGTTCTGAGGGTAAACACCGGTTCTAGACTGTTTTACACTGTTTATGTTTACTGAAATCAGAGTTTACTGATACTCTCTGAGTTCTGAGGGTAAACACTGGTTCTAGACTGTTTTACACTGTTTATATTTACTGAAATCACAGTTTACTGATACACTCTGAGGGTTACTGAGTTCTGAGGGTTAAGAATTCTATGAAGAAACAGGTTCTATGAAATACAAGAATCTTCAATTGTAACTCCCAGCACAAGTCAGATGTAGCAGATAGGGATTAATTTGAAAAGTGCTGGAATATTGTACCAGTGCTACTAATGTCCCAGACAACTGTGAAATGAGTGCAGTAATGGAGCAGGTTTTTCATCAAGCACTTGCCTTTGTTCCTAAAATAATGGTGATAATCCAGGATTTAAGCAACTGAAGATAACCATGCACCCTTGTCCTCATTTGTGAATGAGAATAGGCTTCAAAAAAGAAGAAGAAAAAAGAAATCTGTTCCTTTGCCCTTTGCTCTCTGTCTGCAGCAAAGCACTGTGGTCGAGATCCTCAAGAATGTACAGGCCTCCTGCCAACAAATACAACAAACGTGTCTCCCTCAATTCACTTCACTGAAAAAATGGCATGTAGAGTGGGTCAATTGGGGGCACAGGGAAAAATAAGGCTGACGTTCATACTTTACAACAATTGCTCGCATTTTGTTTGCAATGGAAACAAACTTTTAATCTTGTAGGAACCATAGAGTTAGTCTGGTAAGAACCATTGAGTTAACTTTAGAGGAACCATAGAATTGGCCCTGTAGGACCACATTCTTAGCCTTGTAGGAACCATAATGTACACCTTGAAAGAACCACCTAGTACGTCTTGCAGGAACCATAGAGTTACCCTTGTAGAAACCATAGAGATTACCTTATAGGAACCATAGTGTACACCTTGTACACACCATAGAATTGGCCTTATAGAACCACAGACTTAGCCTTGTAGGAACCATAGTGTACACCTTGTAAGAAACATAGAGTCTTGTAAAAACCATAGAGTTAACATTGTAGGAACTATACAGTTACACTTGTAGAAACCATAAAATTAACAATATAGAACCATAAAGTTAGCCTTGTAGGAACCATAGAATTAACCTTGGAGGAACAATACAGTTATCTTTTCAGGAACCATGGGTAACCTTGTAGAAACCACAGAGATTTTGTAGGAATCTTATAGTTTTACCTTGTACGAACCATAGAATCAATCTTGTAGGAACAATAGAGTTAACTTTGTAGGAACTGTAGTGTATACCTTACAGCAATTGTGGAGTTAGTCTTGTAGGAACCATAGAGTTAGGCTTCTTGGAGCCTTAGAATCAGCCTTGTAGCACCACAGATTTACCCTTGTAGGAACTACAGAGTTGGCCTTGAAGGAACCATAGAATTAACTTTGTGTAAACCATAAAGTTCTTCTTGTAGGCACCACAGAGTTAGAAGGAGCAACGGTCAGAGGGAGAGAACAGAAATGTACAGAGTTTCATCCTGGAAGATTATTTTAGTAGAAATTCAGGCAGTTCAGGTGTTCATACAAGCAGGCGAAATCCAGCCATGGTTCAGTTGGGATGGGGTGGTCCATGACTCAAGCGATCTTTCAGAAACGCTTTAAAGTCTCTGCGTGCTCCAGTGCTGATGAATATTTGAACCGGTGCATGTATTTCATCACCCTGAAACATTCTGCATTAGTGTGAAATTGTTCGGCAAAGTTTTTGAAAAGTTGCACTGGAGGCCTCCAGTATGGGCCAATGTTGCCATCTAGTGGTGAACTGAAGCAGTGTGTTTCCTAGGTGTCAATCAAACTGGTCATTTGTTTTGGAACAAGATTAATAAATAAATATGCAATCAATTGAATCAGAGAATATTAATATGATATAATCAGCACAGCAATATAACTGCATATAGACAATGAGAAATTAAAGAAGTCTTTGAGAAGTTGGAATATAAATTGCATTTGCAAAATATCTGTATAAATCTCTGTATCTCCAAATTAAGAGACAAATACATATGTCTGCTGAACAATATATACAGTACTGATCCCATTCACTTTACTGACTGTTGGATGGACGTGGTCTCAGATATAATCTGTTGAAACAGTGGAGTGCTTGTGTGTGTGTGTGTGTGTGTGTGTGTGTCTTTTTACGATGCATCTAATGTTGAAATCTCAGAGTTTACTTCACACTCCTCTTAAGGCTCACAAGTGCATGGCAGCATTCGTGCGGTGTGTGTGTGTGATTTTGAAATACAGATTTGGGATGAGGTCTGGTCCCTGAACTGCTCTCAGTTTTCTCCCCAGACAGCCACCAGGGCAGGCTGCCACACGCAGTGCGGTGATAAGTTCTCCTTGCTGGATGAACGGGATGCGGTGGGATCAGAGGTCAGATGTCCTCTCCAGTGAGCGCCTGCTCCCTCAGAACGCTATTCTTTCCTCATTTTCAATGGTGCATCAAAATAATCATCTTCACAGGGATTAAGTAAGGATTAAGGATTAAGTAGTCTGTTCTACCATTTACTGGCACTGTAACAAGTGGTTCTAATTAAGTGTAAGTGTAAAGTGTCCATTTGTCAGACATGAACACACAATAGCACACGATGTGAACAAGGTTCTTTCTCTGTATTTAACCCATTCACCAAGTGAAGCAGCGGGCAGCCAGGAACACAGCACCCGGGGAGCAGTGTGAGGGGACAGTATCTTACTCCAGGGAACCTCAGTGGTGCCACTTGCAGTCCTGGGATTCAAACCCACAACCTTCTGATTGCAGGGGCAACTCCCTAACCACCAGGACACCAGCTCTCCTACAGTTAAACTCAGCTTAGAGGCCTGATTACAATTATGAAGTTCATTGCACTTTCTGTGTAAACCCATTAGCCCAGTATAAATGTTATTTATACACTGATGTACGTCGCTCTGGATAAAAGCATCCGCTATATACCATAAATGTAAACATGTTCCACATTTTATTTAGTTTTCTTTTCCCCTTATGTCAGTTTAGTAGTTTTGTGTGGGTTTACATTGTAAAACAGTCCAGATTCATTTTTATAAGTGCATTTTCCAACCTCACTTAATTGTTTAGAGTCTGATTTCTTTAAAAAACTTGTCAATCCATTACATCAAATTCTTTTCTTCTTATTCTATGAAGGTTTTTTTCTACATATTTTTTCTACATTTTTTCCGACAATATGGGCACGTTAATAAAAATGGTGCAACATAGTGGCTCCTCGGTCAGATTTTTTTATGGTCAAAAAGTCCTTGAGGGACACTTGAGGAGGTGCTCAACCTCGCCAGCCTGGAGGAGGTTTCACTTTAATGCTGTTACCGATTGGACATGGCCACTTTAAAGCTCTTTTTTTCTTGCCCGCAATAAAATGAAATGTCCTCACTTTGGTTTTGATGAATATAACAGTTGCAACTGTGATCAGAAAAACAGATCTAGTCTGCTTTACTACATGGACAAAAGTATTGGGACACCATGGCCATTCCTCCAACAGGGACTTTTATGATATTGCTTTCAAAACCATATACTTTAATATGGAGTTGATCCCCCCTTTGCAGCTATAACAGCGTCCACTCTTCTTGGAAGGCTTTCCACAACATTTTGGAGTTTCTGTGGGAATTTGTACCCATTCATTCTGCAGAGCATTTATGATCGAGGTTCAGGTACTGATGTTAGATGAGAAGGCCTGGCTCGCAATCTCCGTCCCAGTTCATCCCAAAGGTGTTGGATGGGGTTGAGGTCAGGGCTCTGTGCAGCCAGTCGAACTCATCCAGCCATGTCTTTATGGAGCTCGCTTTGTGCACTGGGACACAGTCATGCTGGAATAGAAAAGGTTCTTCTCCAGACTGTGTCCACAAAGAAGCATTGCGTTGTCCAACATGTCTTGGTCTGCTGAAGCATTAAGATTAAGGCCTTTACTGGAAGTAGCCCAAACTTTTGAAAACAGGGACGTCCCAATACTTTTGTCCACATTGTGACTCCCTTTGCGACAGTTGTGCGCTGCTTTCAGACGCGTTGCTATGGTTTCGGGGTAGGTGCTTTACGTCCTCCACATGGCAGTTTAGGCACTGAGCTTCAGTCACGTTTCTCTCTGAACACCTTAAACCTCTTCATGATGGGAAAGACCAAGAACACCAGGTTCAAGCGGCCCCAGTTCACTCCGGACGGGCTCTCGGTGTCTGCTGTGAAGGACCCTGCGGAGGACGAGGAGGAGGCTGTGGATTCTCCAGCTGTGGAGCTCCTGGAGAAGGTATCTGAGCTACATGCTAATGCTAAAACGCCTGCCTGGACCAGCTCTTGTGTTACTCTGTGCTATGGTTTGCAAAATATCCTTTTAAAACGATTCTGTAAATGGGTTGTCTTAAATCAGTGTAGTGTGTCTGAGGCTGCAGGGGTAGAATGAGGCTGGGTTTAATCTTGCTGTGGTCCAGTCTGACTTCATCAGATATTAATAGTAGGCATTATTTTTGTGTAAGCACATATGTAACGTTTCGGGGTCTGTGTAGTCAGTGTGTTGTAGTCAGAGTAGTACAGTGTATGTAAACTAGTAGGGTAGGATCATTTTCCCTCTAATGGCAAGATGTCTAATTTAGGATAAAGCTTACTTCTACTCTGGGTGTCTGTCTGACTGACTGTCAGACTGACTGGCTGACTGACTGTCAAACTGTCTGTCTGACTGACAGACTGAAATTATATCTGTCTGTCTGTCTGACTTACTGACCGTCTTCCTAACTGATTATCTGTGTCTGTCTAACTTACTTCCTAACTGACTGTTTAACTGTCTGACTGTTCAGCAGATCCACAGAACTTCTGACTGACTGATATTCTGTCTATCTGACCGGCTGACTGAATGACTGTTTAATTGACTGGCTGGCTGATTGCCATACAGTCTGACTGATTGTCTCACTGTCTGACGGTCTAACTGTCTTTCTGCCTGCCTGCCTGACTGACTGAGAGACTGACTGATATTCTATCTGTCTGATTGATTGACTTCCTTTTGGTTGTGTTCTCTCAGTTGCAGAGTCCATGTGCAGACATACGTGAATATGCGTGTGCGAGCATCTCGCGTGTTGTGCAACAGAGTCAGAATATCCCAGGCTTTCTGCAGAGAGATGCCGTGAGGAGGTTAGGACCACTACTGCTGGACAGCAGCCTTGCAGTGAGAGAGACTGCAACGGGGGCACTCAGGTAAAGGGCTACAGTTAAAGAAATCAATACAGAAAGGTGATCACAGACAGATTTCTCTGAGGTTGATTCTGTTTCCACATCATTATCATGGCCTAAGACATGCAAAAACATTGTCTCTGAGAGACACTGAGCCCAAGGATGGGAGCTTAATGTTCATCCCTGTTTTATTTTTCAGTAATTACTTTGAACTATTCAGTCAGTGTTAAAAAGTGTTTATGTAAGTTATAGTTTTGAACGGAAGCCAGTGGCTGTTTGCACTGCAGATAAACAGGTTAAAGAAATGAATAATATATGTGTTGCACAGAAACCTGAGTGCCTGTGGGGGCCCGGATGTTGTTGAGGACATGGTGCGACAGGACGTCCTCACTCCTCTGACGGTCCTACTGAAGGAGGTGAGATCACACAGCTGGCTTTGGCAACCAATACACACACAAGCTGTAGAGCTATAGACTGTTCAGAGGTCACTGGCTGAACCTTATTATGGCTGGAATCTGACTGTTTATAGATAGGTACACGCTGTACCAGGTACACGCTAAAGGTTAATTCTAAGAACTGCATAGTCAAAGCAAGAGAAGTACTTAAATAGGTCCTCCACAGTGAATCTGATAGTAAACTGTGTCCTTAATAAAGTTCCGTATTGCTTAGTTGCGTATTATCAGTGTCACTTTATTAAGAGAGAATGTTTGAAAGACGTTAAGTATTGATAAAAACATAAATATGCCTCTTTATGTGTTATCCGCTTTTTATTGAGTGGGAAAATGTTTGAAAGACATGAAATATTGAGGATAAAACATCAAAATGCTTCTGTATGGATTGTCTGCACTTTATTGAGAGGGAAAATCTTTGAAAGATACACGACTGTGATGCGTGACCACTTATAATCCGTGACACAAAAGGGTGGTCAAAAAAAACCCACCCAAATTTTCCGTTGCCTTCCGTCCTCCAGGACACCAAGTGCACACAGGATCTGTGCTTAATTTCATGCCTCCTCCCAGTCCCACGTTGATCTTGATATTGAGTTTAATTGTCTTGAACTGGTACTTACAACCCAGACTGCTACTTAAAGTCAGTAAAGATTGATTGTCTGCACCACTACTGCCTTTTTAAAACTACTGCAAAGATCAAGAGTTGTTGAAGGTTTAACAGTGGATCCCTCTCTGTGTCTGCAGTGCTGTTCAGGGTTCCATGTAAATTCATGCCCGGTGAAAAAGGAACAGAAGCACACAGTCGAAGACGTGGCGAATGAAGCTGTGAATTTACTCTGGAACCTCTGGTACAAATACAGTCCTTGTACTTGTTCTTTTACGGTTTGCAATATGTAAGGTTCGCATATTTTGTGGGGCGGCTGGCGGCCTAGTGGTTAGGAAATTGCTCCTGTAATCAAAAGGCAGTGGGTTCAAATCCCAGGACTGCCGGTGGCACCACTGAGTTACCCTTGAGTAAGATACCGTCCCCCACTAACTGCCCGCTGCTTCACTTGGTGAATGGGTTAAACACAGAGAACAGTTTGGGCTGTTCACACTGGGTGCTGTGGTGTGTGCACTTATGACAAATGAGCACTTTACACTTTTCTTGCATGTAGCCAGTGCATGTTTTGGGTTTTTTTTTGTTTTTTGTTTTTTTTAAGGATTACAACACGTTTTGAGTTTTTGAAGGTAGAGCCATTGAAAGCCTGTGTCTGTGTGTCTTTTGTAGTGAGAGCAGCAGTACAGCAGTGTCTGTGTTTAACAGAGCTGGACTTCTTGATGCTCTGCTGCCCTGCCTTGAGAGACATCCACAAAACACACAGCTCGCTTTATCAGCAGGTGACTCTCTTACACACACACACACACACACACACACACACACACACACACAGCATGTCAGGTAGGGATTCCAGGTACTATTTTAATCAACATGGGTGTAAGGGTTTACCATTCTCACAGTGCAGGATGGTCCTCTGTTTCTGGGCATTTGTTTGTATCACCGTCCAGCCTGGAAAAAAATTTAATTATTCTTATTAATGCGAGATGTGCAGCACACATTCCAGATGTGATTAACACTTTTGTGAAACTGGTGCCAGTATAATGTACTTCATTATCAGTGATGTTTGCAGCAGCCTCTTTCAGCACATGGCTCACTAGTGTACACTTCATAAACTGGCCACGTTTTTTCTTTCCCATGTATGAGTCCTGTAGTGTGCTGGTACTACAGCAGACCTCTCTATTATTTGAGAAGTACAGGCTAGCTTTGCTGTTGTTTGTTTGTTCATCTTTTACTGTGTAGTTACTGAAATCCACGAAATCTCAATCAGAATCTTACAGCTTGAACACATTTTAATACCAATCAAATAATAAATATACCGATCAAATAATAACGCGTACCTC
The DNA here is from genome assembly GCA_037974365.1 of Hydrocynus forskahlii. Lineage (NCBI taxonomy): Eukaryota > Metazoa > Chordata > Actinopteri > Characiformes > Alestidae > Hydrocynus > Hydrocynus forskahlii. The sequence goes on from JBBPCX010079927.1 coordinate 10,750, forward strand.
TGTTGCCTGCATTAAACACAGGGCAGCACATTCTCTCACGGAGACAAAATATAATGCAGTGTATGGCCTGCACCCTAAGCTGGACTGGGGCCCGCAGTACCAGTGTTGTGTTATCACTGTTTACTCTTTTGTACTCTGAATATAAATTTATAATAATATGAATTATTTCTGTCGTGTGACAGAGATCTAGGCTTACAATAATATATTTGTTAATTTCAGTACTGATATTTCTTTATTTGCTGTGGTTACAGTGGTAACTGGATTTGATAACATGAATTTAGGAATCATGATGTTAATAACAAATGGCTCATGTCAGCGGTGCGCATGTTTGATACGAGTCTAAATGAGTGTCTGTGTGTAAACTTCGCCTGATTAAGTGTGTGTGTGTAGCCCACTGTCTGCAAACTGTGAGTGAGGATAACTCGGACCTGACCGGGAGTGTGAATGGGGCAGTTTTGGCAGCTCTGGAAACCGTGCTGCTCTCCACACAATCCAGCATGGAACACGTCCTCCTGCGCACACTCGCCGCAGGTATGGCTGATGGATAAAATATTTTAAACTAGATCCAAACTTTATTGATCCCGGTGGACAGAGACAAGAACAATATAAAATATAGTATAAACATCAAGTTAAAATAACCTCTCCAGTAAATACTCTCCATTGTATAAACTGTTATGTATTCAAAAGGTGGTCATAAAGAGAGGTGGATACAAACACTATAGATACATTAATAAATTACTGCTGAAGTAGTCTATTAATTAACACAGTGGTTTGAAGATGTTCTGTATAGTCTGTTACTGCACATAATGGTGACATTGCACATGATAAGACTATTGCACATCATAATAAGGATATTGCATATAATGATGATAATTTAACACCGCATCTACCAAAAGAAATATCATTTTATCTCTTCTGGCTAACCCACACTATATTTTATGTTTTAACTGGACTGCCAGCCTGTCCAGGGTGTTTTTCTTCGTGGACCTGGTCAAAATCAATTATTCGTAATTTAATACACCAAATTTTGTGATTCATTGATGACCAGAAATGTTTGCTTCTGTTATAAAGTTGCTTTTAACAGGTACAGTTTTATTACTGACCGTGAAGAAGTTTGTCATGTGGCTCTGCAGTGACGTAGCTCCTTAAAAATCACAGCAGAAAAGGCTGGTTGAAATAACTGATTTCCACCCCTCTGTTCTCCCAGGAACAGTCTGGAACCTGAAGGGCTGTTTCTCATCCGCACGTCAGGCCGAGGCTCTGAGTGCGGTGGTGGCCACTCTGTCCCACTGCCTCAGTCTGGACGCGGGCGCGGTGATCTCTGATCTCTGGCGGGCCGAAGCAAGCCGACTGGCCACTAACAGCACAGCAGAGCCCAATTCAGCCCACACAGTGGAGCAGCCAGCAGGGGGCGCTGTGGAGGAGGAGGAGATGGAAGAGGGAGACGGGGAGGTGAAGATGAATGGAAAAAAGAAGAACGGAAAACAGGGAAAGATAGATAAAGACGTCTCAGCTTTCCTACCAGTGAGTTTTGAATTCATAGAAGTTTGTAATTAAATAATATAAACTAATATAAAAAAATGACTGAAGCCGCAAATTCCGCTTTTACGTGTGGCGGACGTGGCCTGGGCGTCACAGCTTTTTCTTGGCAATATATAATTTTTCATGCATTTTAGTGCAAAATATTAAGAAAAATATTATTTACTAATTTTGTCAATAGAAACACAAATGATGTGTGTGTAAATATATACATACACACACACTATAGAACAATGGTTCTCAAACTTTTCAACATTAACTATCTATCACAGCATGCTGCCAGGGCCCACTTGGCCACATTAGATTATATTAAATAACCAATTGCAGACCAAGGGCCTGTCTCGGTGTTAGATTTGCGGCCTAGTCAAAAGCCTTCGCAGCCCACCAGTGGTCCGCGGCCCAGTGGTTGAGAAACCCGGCTATAGATGACCCCATGAGGAATTCAAATCCAGATGCTTTACTATGACAACACTTCTGTCTTTTCTGAGTGATTTTGAGGTCAGTTCACCTCCGAGGTGTGTGTGTGTGTGTGTGTGTGTGAGAGAGTGATTGTGCATGAGTGTGTTTAATGTGTAAGGTCGGTCACAAACACTGCTGTGCTCTCTGTCCCCGTATAGCCCGACCCCCCCTTTAGATCAGCCTCAACAGTAGCCCCTCTCTCTCCCTCAGGCCAAGCTACTCTGTTCTACTCTGTTCCGTTCCTAATTCACAGTGACGTCCATAAGCCAAAGGAACGCGAGATACTTGTTTTACCCTCTAAACCCCACTTACACTGTCACACTCGCCCACGGGATGGGCCTGTGTCCCCAAGTTCCAGCTTTAGGTGCTTAGTTTAGAGTCCAGGGCTGCACAATATATATTATATGTCTAAAAGGATCCAGACCTCCCTTATAATAAATAAATTTAGCACATGTTGCTAACACAGGTGTTCAGTTTTGCATACACAGCTTGTGTAATCTCAGTGGAAAAGCATTACTGATCTAAAGGCCAGCCATTGTGAGCCTAAATTCATGGTGCCCAGTGCCCAATTTCAGATACAGGGCTTAAAGCCCTGCATCCTTAGGCTTTGGAGTAGTGGAATGGTGTTCTCTGGAGTGCTGGAGTATCTCTAGGATGGGTTGGAGAGATGTTTGTGATACAGAACTAATCCTCCAACATCAGAACTTGTGAAAATCTGTGAATTTGTGATGTAAAAAACGTGTATTTTTATAATCTAAACCCAAAATATGCTTATTTTCATAGCCTGCCCCAAACATGGTCCCAAAAAAATGTCATTTCATATTAAACTCAACTTAATACATTAAAAATGTAAAAGTAAACTTGAGATGGCTCCCTGTGGAAAACTGTTCTGATGTGGGAATGCTGGACTACATCTGCCAGAGATGCGTCACGGGGCAGCAGCCAATCAGCAGCAAGGAGAAATGCATAACACTCACTTTTCTTTAGTGTTATAATTTATATGGAAATGTACCTGGATTTACATTAATATTCATGTTACAAATTTAGGAATATGTATATTATATTTTTCTTAATATTTTAGCACTAAAATGCATGGAAAAAAGGATTTATTGCCACGAAAAAGAAAAAAAATGCGAAGGATATTTGCGGGTCCCGCAAACAATTATTAGTTCAGTTCTAAGAAAACATCTGTGAATGACTGTTTCTTTGGATTGTTCTTGTATTCTAAGCATTCTCAGTTCAAAGGAGTACTGTCTTTTGAATGAACTGCAATAGAGGACAGCCAGTGAGAAGAGAGGTCACCTCGCCCAGTCAGTGCCATTAATGATTAAAGATAGGATAAAATAATCTGACCTTTGTTGGATTACACGAATACCTCAAGTAATGTTCACCGGGAGCTGTGATTCGCCACCCTCTCAGAAACACGATGATTGGCTAGAGACTCATTTGTATATTGCAGCCTCCTGCGATATCAGTATTGCAGAGACGGATATCGTGATGACGATTATCAGATGATGTATTGTGCAGCCCTATACCTCACTAACGCTCCTGTTGCTGAATAGAGTCAAATCCTGCATCTAATGTAAATTCTTTAGAGAAGAGTAGGATCTGTCATTATTCCTCATAAATCCCTTTGTTCTTGCAAAATGTATAGGTTACAATTTCTTTGACATTTTTGCACTTTTCTATATATTTAGATATATTTTTGCAAATATTAATTTCTTTGAGAAGTTACAAAATGTAATTTTGTGCTGAACATCTTTAGCATTTCAGAAGTATAAATAAGTATTTTGTTGCGTCAAGGTATATATAATATATAGTGTTTAAACATGATATATAAGGAATCGATGTACTATAGGCCCTGTTAACATTTAACAGGACCTGTAATATAATTAATAGGACCTATAGTATAATCATAATTTTGTATTTTCACAGTATTGCTCAGCTCTACTAGTAGAGTTTGAAATGCATTAGTCAACTACAGTTGTTGATAATGCAGCATTGTGTTTTCTTACATCTACATCATCACTAGACACACAGGGGTTTTGTGACCAGAATAATGAAGAAATGAGCCAGAAGCCACCAGTCAGCATGATGTATAAAACTAATATAATAATACTGACTGGGGGCTACTTGCTGTGTTGCATTACCTCTAAATTAGATTTCTGTCTTTTCTTTTGCCTGAAAACCAAAGTGTTGCTAATAACGCATACAAATGAATTCATGAAAAGCCATCCCTTCTGGTTTTTATTTATTTACGGGTATGCAGTTCTTTACATCTGGCAAAAGTTTTCACTCCTTTGACGTAGATTCAAAATTTCTGAAACTATTATAATAACCTATAAGCACCTTTATTGTGGCAATAGTGATATCATAAACCAAGAATTTTAATTGTTTAACATTATTTTGCATGCACTCATATTGTCTTATCTCATTACTGGCTACAACATCTTAGTTGTTGTAGCCAGTATTTATATAATTACTTAAGAATTAAAACACAAAACTATAAAAAAAATGTACCCATAATAAAGACTCCACACTAAAATAACTCCCACCAGCTATAACTTCATGTCATTCTGTCTAAGATCACGCCAGAGAAAACTATTAGGTTTAGCCTAAAATAAAATGAAAGAAGGTCATGGGTTTGAATCCCAGTACTGCTAGTGGCACCGCTGAGGTACCCTTGAGCAAGATATCATCCCCACACTCTGCTCCCCGGGCGCTGTGATCCTGGCTGCCCGCTGCTTCACTTGGTGAATGGATTAAATATAGAGAAGGAGGTTCACACTGTTCACACTGTGTGCTGTGATGTGTTCATGTGTTACTATAATGGGCCGCTTTACTTTTTCCATTGCGGGCCAGCAGTGGGTGTGATGGGTCGTGGCCCATGTGGTTTAGAGGAGGAAGTACATGCACTTCTATACATGAAGTGTGTATGTGAGCCAAAATAGGACACCAAGGTTATTACTATGGTCATAATCCAGTAATAGGCAAATAATATATGGGCTGCCGTTACATATGTGCAGTGGGTTCTTACGGCTTGCCATATTTGATCTGGGTGCCGCAGTCCAAATGTGAGAACGGTGTAGTGAGATAACTGTAACAGTGTTTTAACCTTCTAACCTTCTTTAAATACAATTTTAGGTCATCCTTAGCATTAAATGGAGACCTAAAACTGCTTCAGAAACTTTCACTGTTCAAACAGCTTGGTGCAGTAAACAGGCACTGTGATGGTCCAGCTGGTGGTGATGCGCAATACTAGTCTGTTGTGTGGATGGGTGATGCTCTCCTTATTTCATGAGTGTGGACACGGCAGGTCGAAAATGACGAAACGACATTGTTAAGTTATACATTTCTTTCAGAAACATGAGGGTCTCGGTCAGGTGGGATGGATTTGCTCTCGTAACAGGTCGGGCGGTTGCAGGTCAAGAAAAACCCTGATGAACACAGCACTACTAGTGAGGCCCCCAGTCCTAGAGGTCCAGACTGCGCTGGACCTTCAGAACTGCAGTCAGACACCACTGAGCCAGACTGTCTGTTAATGTTACTGAACCTTGTTCTCTCACTCTGTGTGTGTGTGTGTGTGTGTGCATGTGTGTGCATCTGTGTGTGTGTCTGTCTCTGTCTGTGTGTGTGTGTGTCTGTGTGTACGTGCATCCAGAGGGACAGGCTGGAGTTGAGGGAGGCCATAGCACTGCTGACAGCGCAGCAAACATCATTGGAGATCATTGTCAACATGTGCTGTTCAGATGGTACGTGTGTGTGTGTGTGTGTGTCTGGATCTGCAGAGGGGCTTTGTATGTGTTTTGAATAGCAATGATTCCCTGGGCGTATGTTTTAGGGCTCGACCAAAAGCTGTGAAGAGCTTTCCAGTCTTCAGTGTTCCTTATAATATGCAACAAGCTTCTTTTTCTTTATTCTTAATAATAATTCTAGTTATATTTCGTATTTAATTGCAGTTTCATTTTGTTAATTTCATTATGTTAAGATCAAAATATGAATCCCTTTGTTGGCAACAAGACAAAATGAATTTTTGTCAGAAAAAAAGTTTCCATCAATATCAGAATTGAAATAACAAGCCAACCAAGCAAGTCAAAAAGAACAACAGTTAAATGTTGCTGAACTGATCTTGCACCATCTTGTCCTGCTTTAGTCTCAAAAGTCGATCAGTATTATCGATTGACTGATGTGTCAGTCAGGCTCTGCTGTATGCTGAGGTGTGATTGGAGATGATGTGTGTACGTGGAAGTGTGAGAGGTGGAGACTGGAGATGTGTGTGAGGAGAATGACTTGTAGAGAGTGATTATTTGAAGACAAGTTGAGGATGATGATGATGGGGTGTGTGTGTGTGTGTGTGTGTGTGTGTGTTTGTTTTTGTAGAGCCTTCTGATGACGAATGGGAAGAGATGTCGAGCAGTGATGAGAGTGAAATGTGTGCTGACGGCTCTGAAGGAACCACCAGTCTGCTCTCACCTCTGTGCCTTTCAGCTGAACTACACACAACACTGCTTAACCACAGTGTACCCCAGCAGGTACCCCACACACACACACACACACACACACAGACACACACACACACCCCTACCTGTCCTTTTTCTTCTCTGCTTCTGTACTCGCCGCACTGAATAACCACTATATTGCTCAACAGTTTATAACCCCATACACAGTGCTGGGCCATCCTTAAATGGTCTTTTTCTTCTTTGATTCTCTTTAAAATCAGAACCAATTTAAGATTTCATGTTTTGATATAAAAAAAGTAAATGGCCAAAAAAAGTTAGTGTTGACTTCTCTGATTAGTCCACATTATGATATGACCTTAGCATAATATTATAATCGTATAGGCATAGCAGCAGTGTTCAGATGCACTTACTAGGCTCATCAAGCAAGTCTGGAGCAAAAATTGGCTGATTCTGATCATACAGTCCCATTTATTACCATCAACCGTTAACATCACAAAAAAACTAAAGTCTTCCTTGGAGGGCAATAGGAATAATACACAGAGTACAAGTGGACCTGAAGTCTTTTCAGAGAGAAAAACACTCTGTTGTGGAAGAGTAACTTTAATACTTTTGGCAAAACGGAAATCTCTCTGTTTCACTCTGTCGTTCTTTCTCTGTATCTCTCTGCCTTTCTCTCGCTCTCTCGCTCTTTCTCCCTCTCTCTCACCCTCTCTCGCTCGGTCTCTCCCTCTCTCTCTCTCTCTCTCTCTCTGTCTTTCTACCTTTATTTCTCGGTCTCTCGCGCTGTCTCTCTCCCCCCTCCCCCTCCTTCATCTTTCAGGTTCTAAAGAAGGCAGAGTTTCCCAGCCATAGTGCTCAGGAGATCTGCAGCAAAGACCCAGCATGGAGATGTCTTGGCAAAAAGTAAGGCTTCTTAGTTATTAAATATGTATTTACTGTTGTTTTAAAATGGGTTTATAGGCACATTTTTAGAAGGCCTGTTTCAGTTATCGTTACAGGTTCCTAAGCGCACCTTTTATGTTCCCAGAATGCAGCGGGTGCAGTGCCGGGCATTAACATGTCTTCATAACATTCTGTCTGTGATGGACGCAGAGTGTCTGGGTGGGGCTGCGGGGCTTCAGGCCGTCGCTCAACACCTCTCCTGTCTGGTCTTCGGATCAGTAGGTGAGAACCACAGTGATAAAGAGAGAAAACAGCTGCCAGAACAGCTCTGACCTGTTGAGCCGTGGACTCCCAAGACCTCTGAAGGTGTGTCTGTCGTTGACTTGGCCTCCAAGTTCCCCCGATGTCAGTCTGACCAGACATCTGTGAGATGTGCTGGACACACATCCGCAGTCCAAGAAGGCACCACCATCTTACAAGTTACAGGATGACTTGGTGCCGGAAACCACAACAGCTTCAGATGTCTTGTGGAGTCCATGAGGGGTCAGAGCTGTTTTGGTGGCACGAGGGGATTTACACACTATTAATCATCAGCTGGTTTCAATGTTATGGCTAACCTGTGTGTGTGGAATATATACCATTAAGTGTAGCATTTGAAATATTTTAAACAAATGTATTTTTTCAATATTATTTAGTCTGTATTAACATATTATTTAGCCACAAATGCTAAAATGATGGGTCTGTCTTCAGTGGATTAACATTCTCTTTGTGTTGATCATAAAGAAAGAAAAGGATCACTTCATTCACTCACTACTTCTGGTTTACATGTAATTGGGAAAAAAATTAATTCAGGAAAATGATCCCAAGCGTTCAATTGTCCCAAAATAATGCATATGTATTATATATATTTATATACCTTATAGTACTGTGGGAGACAGCAGTTCAGTGTACACAGTAGATTTTCTTTTTTTGACAATACATGTGTTTTGATGTTGCAGAAGTCATGAAGGACGAGGAGTTCTTGGAGGCAGTGACAAGTGCCATGCGCTCCCTGCTGAAAATAATGGCTTCTAAAAACATCCCTCAGGTTAGAGCCCTCACAACATATGCGACTGAATCTGTCATTAAATGTATACTGATATATATACACACACACACACGTATCTATCTAGCTATTTATCTATCTAGCCACTTATTTTCAGCATCAGTGAAACTGGCATGGTTGTGGAGTGTGCATGTTCATATGTTGGTGTATTTTTAAACACAGTCCCTTTACTGTCTCATCCGTTAGACACATCTAACCTGTTGGTCCACCTTGCAGATGTAAAGTTATTGATTAATCTGAGGCTGCACAGTTTGTGTTATTCATTTGCTAGTCCTTCATATGTGGTCAGTTTCTGGCCACAGGACACCGTTGAGTGGATATTTATGTTTGGTGGACTATTCTCAGCACAGTAGCGACGCTGAGGTGTGAAACTCCAGCAACACACTGACAAGTGTCTGCCATGTCTCCCCGGGCGCTGTGTTCCTGGCTGCCCGCTGCTTCACTTGCTGAATGGGTTAAACACAGAGGAATTTCAGACTGTGTGCTGTGGTGTGTTCACGTATGACAATTGGACACTTTACAGACCTATATAGTAAGTGGACAGTGAGTCAGTGGACAATGAGTGTAATGCAAGGTAGTTGTGCTTTAATAAGTGTATATATTGTGCACATACAAATAATTTTGTGTGTTTGCTCCACAGTGTATGAGCCCCCAGCAGCTGATGGGTGTGTGTGAGGCAGCGACGCGGTGTGATCTGGTCAGTGTGCGAGTGAACGCTCTGGCTATTCTGGGCATCACAGGAAGCACATTAGCCAAAGAGAAAGGCACTGTTGACACACTGCAGGTAATAACATCACAGATAACGTCAATTAGCTTTGACCCCGGCTGTCATGTTGTTGTTTTTACTGGGAAATGTGTTAAAATGCTACAGGTGATGCCACGGGCCAAACCTATTTCTGCCATAGAAACCGAATAAAAATAGTATTTGTCAAGATAAATAAAAAAAAAATAGTATTTGTCAAGATAAAAGGAGGTGATTAAGACAGAAGCACGTGAGGGATTATCCCCAATTTGTAGATACACTATATGGACAAAAGTATTGGGACACATCTCTGAATTATTGAATTCAGGTGGCCCCTTACTTGCAGTGATGGACTAGCTTAATGCTTCAGTAGACCAAGACATTTTGGACAACACGATGCTTCCACCTTTGTGGACACAGTTTGACTTCTGACCTCATAAATGCTGTACAGAATTAATGGGCACAAATTCCCACAGAAACTCCAAAATCTTGTGGAAACAGTAAACAATCCTCAAACAACATTTTTGTGGACTACTCTTTCAGTGCTGAAACAGGTTATTTGGGAAATCTGCTGTTTGTGTAAGTATTCAGACCCCTGTGCTTTAGAAGCTCCACGTTTATTCAAATGACAAATTAACCACAAACGACACAAAAGTGACTCTTGATCTTAATTAAACATTAAAATAGGTCCTTAAATAAGGTTCTCTCTCTCTATGGATATAAAAAGAACCATTAGACCCAAAAAGGTAAAAAATTGACAAAGGTTCACTGTGAAAGGTTCACCTTTCATGGACAAAGTATAATTGGATATTCAGAAATGGGACTCTAACCCTCTCGTGAGTCTTTCTCAAATAACTGAATCAGTCAAAATGAACATCAACCCAAGACTTTTTGTTTCAAGCTCTCCCTTTTGAAATCCCTGCAAAACAATTTTCGGAATGGGTTAAAATTATTTGGCAAGGGAAAAATTGTATAACAACATTTAAGGAAAAATAACTATTATCTGTTAGATCAAAATTTAAGGAACTAACAGATAAGGGACAATCAAACGGTTTCCAAAATAAAATATTTATTTGATTTTTAACACTTTTTTTAGGTATGTACAAGTACATCATTATTTTTCTCAATTTGTTAAATATCCCTTAGATATGGAGGACCCAATACTGAATGATGTTTTAATCGCTTATTGGTCAGAATCGCCTAGAGGTATCATATCTAGAGAACATAAGGGCTTAATAACAAAAATTAATCTTGGGCCACAGTAGATGTTAAAAAATAAATGAGAGAAGGAAGGCAGTTTGGCGATCTCAAAGAAGGAAAGGAACGACTGCAGTGAATTTCAGTGGAAATGTCTAATTCGATTTTTATTTTTCCAGAGCAGAAAGCACATTATACAGGAGATTACAGATGCAGAACACTGTGTGGGAGCCAGGAAGCCAGTCATTGGCACATTTTCTGAGAGTGCTCAATTATAAGGCACTCCTGGTTAAAGATTTTTAAACATTGGAAGTGGTGTTTCATACAGATACTGTTCCAGGAATGTCAACTTTTACTCAGGCTACATTCACAAATGCTTAGTTTTGGATAAGGGATATCCTTTACTTCATTAAACTACAAAAGATAAGACTTTCTCTTAGGGGTTCCCCCATTTCGTTTCAGAGTGTGGGGCTTCTTTTTCCATCTGGTTGAGAGGATGAATGTCTCACTCATTCCTGACTGAAGTGACTCTTAGTATGCCTGGCTTTCTCTGTCATGTTTACTGTGATGTGGGTATAACAATAAGGAAAATAAGTAGTAAAAAGCTGATTTTTTTTTCTTTCTTTTTAGTACTATTTTTCTTATTGTTATACTTTGTACATCTCTGTGTTGGTCCCTCAGATCTTGTGGGTTTTATACGTTACACACCTGTAACTTGTTTTAAGTTTTATTTGCCAATCATGTTTCTGTAAAACCCAAAGTTAAAAAAAAAAGCAAAAACCAAAACAACAAATGCTTAGTTGATGTACTGATATCTGCTGTTAAGAAAGACGTGACTAGACATTAGTTGTTTCCTGACTCTCTCACAACAGTGAAATGGATAGACAAGATCAATTAGAGATGTATATGTGTATGTATTATATTAATGCTGCCAAGAAGAATGAGGACAAATTGGTCCTGAAAAATGTGCAAAGTGGGTACATACTTACCCTAAAAGAATTACGGCTGTTGTTGCAGCAAAAGCGTTCTCTACAAAGTATTAATGTGTACGGGTTTAATACGTAGGCAGTGAAATAAGTACAGAAAAAGGTTTTGTTTTTGACTTTGGAAATATATTGTTACTGCAGAAAAGCTCACATCTAACATACTGAAGGGGAAAATGTGTACAAAAGTTTTGTGGGGCATTGAATACGTTTGCAAGCCATTGCGGTCCTTACGTATTTATTGTGTGTTCTTTTTGCAGCTAATAGGGAACGCTTTATTGAACGTAGCATCTAAGGACTCGAACCTGGTGGTCTGCGGAGAGGCACTGGACGCTCTGTTTGATGTGTTTGCTGATGGAGAAGAGGCAGAAAGAGCAGCACAGAATATCAACCTGCTCTCAGCCCTCAAAGCCTTACAGCCCGGGTTCAAAACCAAGGTACACACATGCATGCGCTACGGGAATAATTATCATCATATAAAGCACGCACTTTTGCCCACAGCAAAATTCTCCATAACATGGAAACAGCTTGATGTATGGTTTATATAAGAAATCCACTACAGAGAAAACAGTTCTTCCTGCACCTTAGTAATATTTTCTTACTAAAAAATAAATGGAGGATTATTCTCTTTTACTCTAATGTAAACTCTCACAATTTCTACCTCAGCATAGACCTTCTTTGTGATATATCTAACTAACCTTTGTCATTTCAGTCACATATTAAATAATACTAAGCAAGTCCACATCTTTAGGTACTGCAGTATTCTACTACTCATTTCGAAAGCTGAAGCCAGGTGCATTCATGAGATCCTGCTGGTGTGGGTTCATTCCTGATTCTTCATTTGACAACAGCCACACAAAATAAGCTGGAGCTCTCTTTGTGGAGGAACTGTAAAATGTCTGCAAAATGAGTGTATTCTTCAAAGCATGTTCATGTGTTTTATGTCTATATAAAAGGAAATTTCAAAGAAAGGTGTGTAGTTATAGTCAACTAGTCAACTTTGTCATCTATATACATACATGCAGTGCGACGAGACCACAGGGCTCCAGAATACAACAAGATATAGACTACACTTATATAAATAATCCATAAATTCTAAACTGGAGGTAAAGTGTGCAGTTTAGTACAATGATGTGCAGTTTTAGTACAGGATGTGTTATATCTTCATGTATATTCAGCTTATTTGAACCAATGACATACAGCAAATGTTAAGAATTTACATCAGTCTGAACTCATGGTTGCTCTTTAGTAACCTAAAGGCTTAATAATGCTCCATAATGGCTTAATTACTCAGGCCTAATGGGTTATTTTTGGAAACAGCTCTGAAATAAAAATGATCAAATGAAGTCATGATATTTTCAATTTCATGCACCAAATTGTTGAGGTTAGAAGTTTCTGAAACTCTTTTTCACATGTGTATGTGTGGATGATGTGTGTGTGTGCCTGTCTGTGTGTGTGTCTCTCTCTCTTTCTCTCTCTCTCTCTCTCTCTCTCTCTCTCTCTCTCTCTCTCTCTCTCTCTCTCTCTGTGTGTGTGTGTGTGTGCCTCTGTGTGTGTGTGTGTGTGTGCCTCTGTGTGTGTGTGTGTGTATGTGTGACAGATCCGTAAGGAAGGACGAGGGAAGTACAGCCCGGATCAGCTTTGTGTTCTGGACAACATTAAAGTTAACCTGCGGAGGTTCATCGGCTACCTGGAGACGCTGCAGAAGAAATAAGGGCCTGAACTCATTCTTCTGCTTGAGACCCGCTTTACTTGCTCCGACTTCTCCAGTTCATTTCTGGGTCTCAGACTTGGGTTATAGGACCTCCAGTTTAAAATGTTTATTTAACATCAAACAAACTACCAATCAGGAATCGTTGAAACTGGCAGGCCAGTTTTTGCGCCACAGTGGCCTTCAACCAGCACCACTAAAAACACTGTAGCCATTTCTAAACTGACTTTTTGGGTAACTGTTCGTGTTGGACATATGGGCTTGGGAATGGTCCTGTACAATATGGCGGTTCAGGGGTTGAGATTTCATACAGATTTAAATTTTTAACTTTAAAATGTTTTTTTTGTTTTATGGTCATTCAGGGGCCTTGTATCTGTGTGTCATGCGTGTTTACTTTTGATATATTGCTTGATCAGTATTTTAAATAATAAGCATATCTCTAAAGTCAGGCCAGAATAATCACTAGAGGGCAGCAGGCAGTTGAGTGAAGAGACATAGAAGGTGAACCCAAATACCTTAAAGCTAAACAGGCAGTAGCATCAGTTGAATGACAGGTTAACCAATAGAAATGGTTTAAAATTGCAAGCAGTGAAATATTTGCTTTCTCTTGAAAAGGTTAACATGGTTTGGTCCCAGTAGCAAATATATCCTTATTGCTGTGAAATATGCCAAGGTAACATGTTGGAAATAATCGGTTTGGTCCCGGTAGCAAATAAATGCTAAAAAAAAAATGTCAGAACAGGTTTTTTTGACTGACGAGTGACAGTTCTGTTATTGTTAGGAAAACCACCGCCTTCATTTGTGCCGCTGGGACACGTGTTTTGGCAATTCCTGATTGGAGTTTGGAGGACGAACTCCAGTCCTGGTCTGAAAAAGTGGGTCTTTACACCACACTGGTGGTGAATTTCTCCAGGATGCGTCTCGTCTGTGTGCTCCAAGGTCGGGGGGATATGCTGCTGTGGGGCTCTGTGACTTGAGTGTTCAGCTGCGAAATGCCTACTAGGAATGTCTGAGGCTGGAGATATTCATAAGATATGATTCATCCCTTCCTCTGACTCCGTCTGTTGTGTAGTGTTCTCTAGACCATCTGAAAAGGAAATGTTTTTGACTGCCAAAGTTAAAGGTCTTTCTATTTTTAAGTGTTACCGGTGGTCAGTTAAGTGGCTAATTATTAGTTCAGAGTTCTTATTTGCTATTATAAACTACATTTATTTAAAACTGACCCTGCACACACCATACCTTTCCCTAACGGATGTGTCTTAAGGCTGAGCTAGGACATGTTTTTTTTTGTTTGTTTTGTTTCAGTGATGATCTGCTTTGGATTCCTTTCCCTTGCAGTAAGGACGTACTGTAGAAATGTGAAATGAGTGTCCGTGTGGAATTAACCTCTAAATAGAGAGGAACAGCATAAAGTGGAGATGAGGATGGTGCGTTTTATGCATCCAACCTTTGAATAGGCTTTGTTGTTCTCTATAGCCTCTTGAATTTCTGAAAGTTTTATTACTTTGTGAAAAGGTTGGAGTGACGTTTTTGTTTTGATGCTTTAAATGATTAAAGCACATGTTTGGAACTGTTGTACTATGTAGTACTGTTTCAGTGACTGGATCTTCAGTTACTACTATTCCAGACAAAATGATCTTTAAGATGTTATTTTCAGCAGCAGGGAAAAAGCACAAAACATACAGAAAAGTATACAAAGTTTTAACAACTTAAAATCTAAAAAAAAATTTAGTGTTTCCACCCTTTGCCTTTATTGCAAAGGGATCTGATTTCAAGAGATCTGATTTCAGTTTCATAGAAATATTTAAGAATCTTCTAAGAATCTTTTAGATGTTTGATGCACTTTACTTTTCTCAATCCAAGTCATTCCAATACCAAATTTAGATCCATAACTTCCTACTCCACAGTAGGCAATTCAGTTTTGAGTGTTCAGGTGTGAGCTTTCTGGGGTTTTTTTCTTCAGTATGGATTCTTCACAGCCAGCATCAACCTTTAGTGTTGTCTTCTCGTAGTGGAATGGTGGATAGCAACACTCCTTTTTCAAATCTGACGCAAGAGAAGAGCTTGATATTCTCCTGTCTCTTAAAACTGAAAGCTGTAAATGTAAAAACTTTGTGAGAATTTTGGCGGTCTACCAGGTCTTGCGTGGTTGTTAGGAGTCCCAGTTTGGAAAACACCTACTTTTTAATTTGTTACTTTTACTTTCCTATTCTTTATGCAAATAGATTATTACAACTAATGATCTCTGTAATATCTCTTCTGGCCATTTTAGATGCACATGAGGAAGAAATATGGTGAGTGCTATAAATGTCAAATTTCATTAACCCAAGCTACAATGCAGTTCTAAGTAACAGGTCAAGGATATGGATTTTATTGCATGAAATAAAACAATCATGAAGTCATCATGCCAAAGCCAGCTTTAAACAGAGGGCAATTATATCTGTGTTGGGCAAATAACACAGCAATCACACTTCATGAGTGTCATCATTAGGCTGAGACATCCGATTAAACCAGTCGGAGAACTGTCATAAACATAAGCCCCGTCAGAATCAACTTAAGCAGAAAAACACTGATGAGCTTTAGAAACAGAAAACCATCTGACAGACCATGGAAGAGCATAATGGTGGGTGAGAGAGGTGGGTAGAACAGCCTGTTCTGTAGTAATAGTATTTTACTGAAAAAATGAAAAGTAGCAGCCCAAAAAATACTAGGACTCCTGTGAAATGTCTTAGTATATCCAGCGTCAGCACAGCAACTGACATTTGTTCTTTTTCTAGTCTACTTTTAGTCTAAAATAAACTGATAAACCTCAGAATTCAGAGGTGTGATCAATCAGTACAGATGCACCAATATAACAAAATTAATTGGAATAAAGGAACTATTTCAAAACCCACGACTTTCCTGTGATTTAGATAAATGCATATATATATATATATATATATATATATGTATATTTGTGTAAATGTGTGTATATACAGTATGTGTATGCATGTATGTATGTATATATATGTATGTGTGTGTACATTTGACTGATTTCAGGGGTGTGGTGAGAAAACTACTGAAAACTATGTGGCCTCTGAGGTGAACGTTCTTCCGTTCAGGGTTTGCAGTTTTGGGAAATAACATCAAAAGTTTGAAATCAGTTCACAGAACTGTATTAAACTTGCTGTTCAGTGATATGTGCAGCAGTGTGAATGAAACCACACATAACTTGACAGAACACATACAGAACCAAAATAACCAGACAATTCCCAGAATTTAGTCTCTGATCACTTAGGCATGAAAAGCAGATTTATAAAAATTTAAACTTCTTAATAGTTCAGTCAATGGTGAGAATAAAATACTGGTATGTTTCAGTAAAGAAATCTCAAAACTCACAAAACAATGTCTCGTAAATTAGGCAACATCTCTCTAGCCACTAACATTTTGTGACGTAGTTCTTAAAGATGCCTCAGTGATTCTGACTTGGCAAGTTTCTCATTCCACATCAAAACACAGTGAACGACTTTGCTCACATCTTATCACTTGAAAGTGCTCAGAAAGGTACGAAGCTACGTGGAACCAGTTCCTGATCACCTGCTTATCTCGTATGGCCTTCCACACACATTCCTGGTTTTGTTATGTAACTTTGCTTGCAGGCTGACATTGTTTTGGATGAAAAAGCCTCTTAGGCAAATTTCTGAATGAATTCTGAACGTATTATGAATCTATTTTGTTCTTTTATCTGTATTATTATACAATAAGATAATCCTCTGATAATATAGCACACAACACCTCTCTGACGAACCACAGCGTTTGTGTGTATAGTGTATTTTTTAATAAGAGCATTTCTGGAGAATTCATTTTGACTCTTATTCTGACTTATACTACATTTTATTTTGTTGATTGTGTCTCTGTCTGCTTATACAGTCATAACAGAAGCAATTTCCTCCGGGATCAATAAAGTTTTGATACTGATTCTAAAGAGCGTCAGAGTAACACCAGCATTCAGACTCAGAAATGTGGTTTAATTTGTTTAGGACTATCTAGATGTGCTGTGAAAAGAGTAATACTACCTTCTGGGCAAGAGGCCTGACGTGGGCCTTCTTACCATCCTCATCGGTCCCCTCATATGAATGCTGTCAACTGTACACCAAAAGGTTACAGAATGATTACAGAATGACGTGACTTTAACCCGGTCTGGTTGTGGCCACAGGTGCTCTGTAAAATGAAGGACGCAGACTCGAACGCGCCGCTTGGCCCAGTGAGTGGAAAGTTTACGTTTTTAAAAATTGACAGGTTAATAGGAGTATCGTTCTCTGTAATTCATGCAATGAGGATTTTTTTTATCATCAGAGTACATCACGTGTAAAATATCACCTTAAAGCAAAGCGTTTATAGGTGCGAACCCGGCAGTCCAAGCCAGAACAGCCCCTGATACCAGGCTTGAGCTGCCTTGTATGCATGGGCGCCGGAACCAGTATATTAGCGGGCGGCTTTTAAAAATCATTAAATCATTTTAAAAATCACCCAGCAATCTGTATGAATGAAACACGCGAGAACGCCGTGTGCATTAGATTAATTAATCAGAGATCGCTCCGCATTGAGCGTGAGACACACGCATCTGACTGTCATCTCACGTTCCCACGCCTTACCTCCGATTTCTCACGCTGAAAATGATGCCTTACGCACGGCAGAACAGGCAGAGGTGTTCCCTCCTGTGTCGGCAGCTGAAGAAGCACCTCACCCCTCCCCTGGTCTCCGTCGGCAGCTGAAAAAGCAGCAACCCCACCAACATATATATATATATATATATATATATATATATATATATAATGTGTGTGTCTGTCTGTCTGTGTGTATACATATATATAAGCTTGTT
>JBBPCX010079933.1:0-28687 GCA_037974365.1 Hydrocynus forskahlii
GAGAGAGGGAGATGGGGAGAGGGAGAGGGAGAGAGAGAGAGAGAGAGAGAGAGAGAGAGGGAGAGGGGTAGAGGGAGAGGGAATTTTGTTTTGCTGGCCATTTAAGATGTCTTACAAATAATTTGTCTCAGCATTAAGACATCTATATCAATGAGTAACAAAGACTATAGATCAGTAGCACTGAAATGAGGAGAATCAAAGGAAAAATAGTAATGATTAGTAAAGCATAAAAATAGAATGAAAAAAATTTGATTTTTCCTTATGTACAAAATGCTCTACACTTTAAATAATAAAGCTGCAATAGAAGAACACTTCTCTTAAATACATGCAATAGAAGAACACTTCTCTTAAATACATTTCAATGGGAAGCTTATTGGATATTTTTTAACAAAAAAGATTTTATTAATTACCACAAAAGGTTCTTGGTTTTTTTGTGCTTTATAGAACGATTCCTAAGAATGTTTCTTAATGGACTGTATACAAGAAGTTTTCTATCATAGAGAAGAATTGTTTAACCAAACCAGTTATACACTCAAGTAGTTCTTTCATTGTTCATGAGTCTGTATAGAATAGCTGCCTTTACAAAAAAAAAACCCTTGAAGGACCACTTGAAGGTGTTATGCTTATTGGTCAGTCTGAGACAAAGTCTATGTGGTGTTTCACACTCAGGCTTCAGTAGTTTAACTTGCCATTATTTGGTACTGGCACAAAGAGCACATCACTTATCTCTCTCTCTCTCTCTCTCTCTATCTCTCTATCTCTCTATCTCTCTTTCTCTCTTTCTCTCTTTCTCTCTTTCTCTCTCTCTCTCTTTCTCTCTCTCTCTCTATCTCTCTTTCTCTCTCTCTCTCTCTTTCTCTCTCTCTCTCTCTCTCTCTCTGTATATCTCTCCCCACCGTCTCCCCACCGCTTCTGTCTGTCCCTCACACACACAAATTCTGCTTGGTTGATCACTTAAGAACAGGAACTGTGGTGTAGTCTGCTCTGTCTCCATCCTCTCCTCTCACCTGCTGTTTCTTTCTCTTTCTTTCTTTCGCTGTCTTTTCATACAAATGCATCCATCGTTTGTTTCCCTATTCAAACTCACTCACATGCTGCGTGGCCTCAGGATCAAACACATGCACGCACACACACACACACACACACACACACACAAACACACACACACCATACACACCACACACACACACACACAGGTCATTGGAGACCCCACAACATGTACATTCACAGATCATGGCTGGCCCCAAGCACGTGCGCACACACACACACTGCATACCTCCATGAAGTTTAGATTGTCAGCGACACGGGTCATGTCTCCATTCAGGCTGTTTGGTGACAGCCTTGCCATTCGTGGAATTCCTGTGTGTGACCTATTTGATTCTTCTTAAAGAGCAGCCTCCTTTCGGCCTCCTTTTGTTTTGCCTGTAGAAAACAGAAAAAGCAGAAGATGTCTCATAATGGTTTGTTTAAAGGCATAAAGCAAGGCTGGAAAAGTTTGTTTTCCGGTACATAAAACTACACAGATGAAATAACTGAAGTACAGGGTTCAAGGTTACTTTATTGTCATCAGCAGCAGTGTATACATAAGTCAGAAAACAATACAAACAAAACTATATATAGAACCTCAGGGAAAAATAAAAAAATAAGAAATTGTATAACATCTGCTTTGAAATAATTAAGATGTTAATATTGATTGATAATTTGGTTCTGGTTTATTGATCAGAACTTCTTCTCCACTCAGCCCAGTTTTGAGCCCTATTTTGTATTTTTTTACCTCAGTTAATCCTAGCTGAGGCAGCGCTCTTTTGTTTGAAATATTCCGTCATGTTTTTGAACCCTGTCTCTCTGGGCACATTACATGACGCACTAAACACACACACACACACACACAGTCCCACATAGCCATGCACCATTAGTCCCGACATCCGGATAATTTAGTGCACCTTTGATTTATCTTCCTATCAGCATGTTGAGTGTGGGTTATCTGTATGTGTGTGTGTGTTTGTGAGTGTGTGTGTGCAATTGTAAGTGAAGAGGTTGCACAACACGTTTCTACAATTTCTGAAATCGTTCATTAAATGTGTCAAACTATTAGAGAAAGATTTTTGTGGATAACTTCCATGTCTGTGTTTACTTTGTGTGTGTGTGTGTGTGTAAGAGAGTCTTAATGCAGGCTGCACTGTTGCACAGGGAAAGCGAAAGACACAGAGAGTCTCTTGTGTGTTTTATGGAGCAGCAAGTGAAAAGGTCACATGCTCTGACCTATGAGCTATCACATTTGTCGTCTCCTCCTTACACACACACGAGTGGAACACTAACTATCCTTATGTGCACACACACGTCTATGCACCAGCTGAACTAACTAGACCATTCTGACATGGAGAGAAAGCATCAGTTTAAGGTAGAATATGAAGAAGGATGATTATGATTACAAACTTCTAAACTGTTTTTAGTCCTTGGCCTTTTTAATCCTTACATTTACGGCATTTATCCGGTACTTTCATCCAAAGCGACTTCCATTCCATAACTACAGGGGACAGTCTCCCTGGAGTAACTTGGGGTTAAGGGTCTTGCTCAGGCACCCAGTGGTGGTATGCTGAAGGTGAGATTCGAACCCATGACCCCTCTGTCCAGAGGTAAGTATTCTACCCACTAGGCCACCACTACCAATATGTATATCGTCACTGTCTGGTAACTTCACTTTTGGTCTTTGTTGTTTTTTTTTCATAAATCGATACTATCGGTCAGTCTCCATGTGGGTCTGTAAAATTTGGAAATTATTAACCAATGAAAAGTGTTGAAAATAGTTATACCAATTTTGATGACACATCATTCATTTATTTAGAATATACATAGTTTTTTAAGTTTCCTGAAAAATAGCCGTTTTGGACATATGAGGTTTCCCCTGGACAGCGACAATATATAGGACGTTTGTGTGCTCGTATGTGTGTGTGTGTTTGCTGCACAGAGTGGATCACACGTAGCATTATTATTGCTGGATTTTACTCTGTTGATCCAGCTTGCAGTTATCAAATTGTTAATGACTGTTTATCTGATTTTGCAGTTTGTGTTACTCATCCTGAAGTCCTTTGTCAGTGTTTAGTTTCTGGCCACAGGACATTGTTGGCTGGATATTTTTGGTTGTTAGACACTTCTCAGTTCAGCAGTGAGGTGTTTTTAAAATGCAGCAACACTGTTGTGTGTGATCCACTCCATTAAACACACACACACACACACACACACAAACACACACACACACACACACACACACACAAACACGCGCGCACACACACACACACTCACAAACTAACATGCTATTCCCCTGTCAGTGTCACTGCTGTGGTGATAATGTAATTGGTCAACACTGACACTACAGTTTTTTTACACTTGCTACAGACATCTGTGCTGGCTGACATTGCTCTAGGTGAAGAAGGACAGCAAGGCCAATTATCCTCTCTTAGCCACAAATATCTGTGGCATTGTTAGGGACTGGACCCATGAAATCCTGATGATTTTCCAATGCTTTAACAGTTACACCACTCACAAACCTCAGGACAAAAAACGAAATATTGTCTTAAATAATTTCTTCATCTTTCCATACTAAAACCATCTTCCCATAAAAAAACCTCAAAAACCTGTAATATTGATTGAGAGAGTGGTCAACAGAGAGTTTAACAATGCTTACACATTACATCAAACTCTTATGTCAGATAAGAGATTATTTTTGCTTGCTATGGGCTTTTTAAAACCACAGATATTTTACAGTTGCATACTGAGAGGCTTTAACTAATGTTCTACATGATCAAAAACGTAATAGCTTATTTCAAATACTCTAAAAATTTCTTTAGACAACTTTTGAGAATTGCTTTGTTTTCCAAGAATTGCATTTAAGAACATTCTTAAGAATGCCTCTGTGCTTGTCGTAAGTTCTTTTGCGAGTTTTATCTTCTGAAAGCTCTACTGAATCCAGCTTCAGGAGCCCTACTTCGTAATCAAGTGTTTATTCTGTTCTAACACACCTGGCTAAGCTAAGAAAAGGCTTCATATATAGCTAATGAGTGAACTGAAGAATGTTATGGTGGGAAAAACATTAATTTTGTTCAGTGCAGAGTAGCTCCAATACTGAAAGTGGAAAAAGAGGAGTAGAACCTACAGAATCTTCTAAATCCTCAACAAAACCAGTGATCAAGCACACCTCCAGAATGCTGCCAATGGCTGTGGTTTTGGCTCAACTGATGCAAACATAGGAAGGGAAAATCTCCTCAATATTCTGTAGAAGCCACTCTAATCGACTCATATTTACCTATTCATTTCTAACAAGACAGATGTCTTGAATTTTTGGCCGTTGTTGGGAAACTTGAGAGTGGAACAAAATAAATAGTCCGGTTCGCTTATAGCTCATGTGTAAATGTAATATTATAATTATATACCATAACTAAAGTCAAATAAAGACAAACTGATGAATTTAGAGGAGAATGGCAACCATTCTTAACTAACCATTTCTGTTGCTCCATTCATCATTCATCACTAAACATAAATGATAGATGTTTTTATAACTTGTTAATTACTTTTGTTAATTAATTTACATAAATTATATAAAAATATTATATAATTAAATACAATTATTATATAATAATATAAGTCATATAAAATATTTTTATAAAAAGTTAATCGTAGTATCTTTTCAATATTTTTTTTCTTGTCACTTTCACTTTCACTTTTCACAAATAATGTTCTCTTCATGTGGTTATCACCTGCACTGTAAACCCTCATCCATCGTTCCTCTTGATTATTTGAAAAGCCTTTTTGCACATTAACATCAGCCTCTGTGGTGTTTAACAAGTTTCCATAGCACGTTCTCACTGAACTGTGCAGCAAGTCCTGGTTTCTGTGGCGACCCGTAGCGCGGTGATGCGTGACAGCTAACATCTCTGACCACATCACAGAGCCTGAGCAACCCTCCTGAGAGCGGTTTCACGGCAACCAGCCTGTGCACTTTGAACTTGATGCCAAATTCCTGCTACGGTGGCAGCTGGTGGAGAGAGACTGCTATTAGACACATTTGCACATTTCCTGCAGCAGGGTTACTGTTACAGTGAAAATAATTAAAGAGAGAGAAGCGTGACAGAGGAGGGAGATGAATAACAGGAAGAAAGAGGGGGCCAAAGAAAGTGAAAGAGAAAGAGGGAGATGGGGGAGAGAGAGAGAGAGAGAGAGAGAGAGAGAGAGAGAGAGAGAGAGAGAGAGAGCAAAACCAGACAGGCGAGAAAAGGTGATGAGAGATAAATATCTATCTCTCTCTTTCTCTTTCTTTCTCTCTCTATCTCTCTGTCTCTCTCTCTTGTTTACTCTCCCTTTCTGTCACTTACTGGCAGGGTATACCACCCTCCATCACTCATCACTCTTTTCATCACCCCTTCTTCTCACCCCGTTTTTACAGTTTTTTTCTTCAGGACCATTTCCAGGTCCAGGTTGGTTGGGGACACTGGGGGTTCTTCATGGAGGTCTGTGACCGGTGCTGTGATTTGTGTCTGGGTTTGGGGCGTATTTTTTAAATGCATGGGTGGTTTGGGGGTGTGTGTGTAAGGGCATCATCTGGGGCTACTGAGTTTTTCAGGGTCTGCTGAATTCCTTTGGGGGCCAACACTGCATCTTCCATAGTCTTCTATGCTCATGTTCACACATATATAGACACTTTGAAATATCTACACTACTGTTTCCAAACAAATTTTGCTGAAGCACATTTCTGGAAACAGTAGCTTTGCTTAGAAAATGCTTTAATGTGTGTTTCAAAACTACACACACTGAAAATCTTCATATATTGTAAGCAAATTGCAGCACAAGCTTCAGGTGTTTAATACCACTTTTACAGCTGACACACGTTTTGACATTGCAGAGAGAAACTGAGCAAACTGCTACCAAGTATATATGACCATCCCTGATGGAAGACAATAAATACATCAGAGGTTTTATATTAGAAACATATTTATTTTGACTTTTACTGTAATAAATGAGTCCACTTAACATATTTTCTGTACCACAAGGTTTAAAAGAAACACAAGTCTGTACACACTGTGAGTGCAAGAGAGTAAATGACTAGAATGAAGATCCATACAAGAATAAATGTAAAGTTATAGTAAAACATTTAAGCAAACTGATGAGGGAAGAGCAAATGAAAAAGGAACAAAATGTGATCTTGCTGTTCATTTCTCTGTGGATAAAGAATTTCATCAGCATCACACAGTATAATTTCTCTTCCAAAACAGTTTTGGGAAAAACTTCCTGAAATGCCGCTGCCTGGGATGCTGCTGTCTGAGAAATGGCATTTTGACTTCACTTTCTCCATGCAGTTATAAAGAACAAAATGTATAGAAAAAAAACAGTTTATCCTGAGTAGGTCACCACTCAGTGTTGTCACTGGTTACATAAATACAGAGGTTACATTTTGTTGCAGTGTACTCTGTACTGTGGTATGTTCAAAATAACAAATAGTCACCTACACTTATCCACACTGTTCTTACATGGGTGGAGGCACATGGGGTAACACTGACCTTACCCAGCAGTCAGTAGGAAACTCAACTATCTGGCCAAACAGATTCATCCTATGATTTCTACTTGTTATGTGGTTTAACCTTAAATAAAATAAAATATAATTGACATCCAGCTCATACACTTTCTGAAAATGATGCTGCATCAAATCTGTTAGATGAAGGATAATACTGCCCAGACTTATATGCAGTCAACAGCTGTGTAAAGCAGACCAACGCTATCTATTTTTTTTCCTATTGTGTATCTAGTATGCTGCCATTTTTCATGCATCTGCTCTTGTCCTTCACTGTATTCCTCACAGTAAAATCACACAGTAAGTTACTGTGAAATTTTTGCATGTCCACATATGAAAGCGTTACACTTTTTTAGACATCTAGATATTATATTCTTTATTACTTGTGAGTAATTTTCTTCACTTGGTTACACAGAAACAGAAGTGTGAAAGAAAGCTCTTTAGAGTTAAAGTTCTGTCAGTGATTTCCATATTAATGCATTTGCTCCCTTAGTATTTAGAAAAAAAATGACGGAAAGATAATGGTGAAAACTTAATATTGAACAAATTTATTAAATGATGAATAATTTAATAATCATTTCCCAATACTTTATTTTGAGAGTTGAACCATTGTTCAAATACAGGGCATTCCGGGTGTCAATATATACCGTAACTGATCATATCTTGATGCTATCATAACTTGATTCTCAATCAGTAGATTTTAATGGAGAGGTCAGGTCATCACCCTGAACACAGATAACACACCATTTTTTAAAAATCCAACGTATCCAGTGTTTAACATGCCAGAGTTTGAAACAGAATAACTAAGGCCAAACACTTGAAATGTTCTGTATGGTCTGATGTCTATAGCATTTGTGACTATTTTACACTCTGCTGAGTGTCTTTGAAAACCAGGTGGGGACTGTGAGCGGAATCGGTGTGATGCGGAGGAATCTGGAGCTGATATCTGGGGGACTTAAAGTGGAATTCCACCCATTTTTCAAAATTTCTACGTAATCCAGTCATTAAGATGTCAATAAAGTCAAAATATTTAGATGTGCAAGGCTCAGTTCTAGAGAAACATACACAGTCCGCATTGTTCACAGTACTGGTGATAGGAACCAGACCTCTGAAGTGTTTAATGGCTCTAAAACTTTACAAAAAGCTTTTAGACTAAAATGTATTTTAAAAAGTTCATTGTTGGTGTGAGATAAATGCTGGGTGTTGTAAGGTAAACTGTTACCTCAAAAATGTTTTTCCCCCAGATTCATTACTATTTAATTCTTATCAATATTACATATAAAATCTCTGGTCATTTATTTAACGAAGCACTAGTTCCTGTCACCACAACTGTAAACAAATTTGGCCCATTAAGTTTGTCTAGAATGTTTAAGTTTACATCAAACCCAATTCTGAATTACTTTTTTTCAGCTCAATGATTGAATTATGCAGAACCTTTGAAAGATTGGTGGAATTCATTAATACTGATTGATAAAATGTGCATCAATAGTGTATGACATGACTTTTGGTTTCCTAAAGAACCTTTTAATGGATGGTTCTAACAAACCACCAAGTGTTCCTCCACAAAGTGGTGGAAGGTTTTTGCCTAAAACTGTCCAACACAAGAACCATTGAGGAACCTTTTATACTACAGAGTATATTGTGTTCTCTCCCTCTCTCTCTCTCTCTCTCTCTCCCTCTCTCTCCCTCTCTCTCCCCCTCTCTCTTTCCCCTGTCCTCTCTCTCTCACACACATGCTAAAACCAGTTGGCTGCACTTAAGCATTCGTGATCAGTCAATATCCGTTCATAGGGTTACTCTGCAGAGCTTGACAGAGAAATTTGGCCTGTTTGGTTGATAAACAAACACTGTCCGATAGAAATGAGCCGTATGTGTGTGCGTGTGTGTTTTAAAGGCCAGTAAAGGCCTTATTCAATCACACTTCTTCAGTCTTGCTTCGTTTATAGTGGCCCTGTAGGACCAGCACTCCTATTCACAGAACACACAGTGAATCAGACGAGTTTCAGCGGGGTTAATTCCCCTCTCTATCTCTGTCTATTTTTTCTATCTCTCTCCCTCCTCTTTTCACTGTGGGGAACTTGAGGGAGAAAATAACTGCGCTTTTCTCTCATTGTGTTTCAGAGTAAACGAAGGTTATGCATTTCTACCAAAACAGACAAAAAGCTCCTCAAAACAAGCCCCAGCCCCTCCTCGGCATGCCCCACTTTCTCGCTCAGGATTCTTTTGTTGGCAGCTTTATTCTTCCTTTATGTATATGTGGTCCTTGAATTTTTCATATGTCTGGATCTTAATGAAAGCCTCTTTCAGTGGAATCTAATTATCCTCATCTGCAAGACTGATCTAATATTTAGTTTAGGCGAAGCAGTTTTCTATAGAGATGACTTCAAGTGCCTCCTCTTTTTTATTGCAAAGTGTGTGCGTGCGTGCGTGCGTGTGTGTGTGTGTGCAGGAGGCCCCATTCTGGAAACTAAACGGCAGTAAAGCACGGGGCAGCAAGGGTCACCACACCCCAGTCTACAGTGTCATCGCCAGAGCAGCAGTAAAGACTCACCAATCAGAATGAATCAATTCAGGGGTGGGATGCTGACCTGGTGTTCGATTCTTTCATCTGATTGGTGGATTGGGCTTATTTGGGGCGGGCCCGTGGGATCAGACTGAAAGGTCACTGAGCAGACAAGGCCTGACTGATGGCAAGCAGTGGGAAAAGTGATAGATGTGGGGAGAGAAGGATAATTAATTTGGAACGAGAGGAAAACACAGGGATGAATGGGACAAAAGAAAGAAGGAGGCAGATGCTCAGGGTCACACATATGTTAGCCATGTGTACAGAAGGGAAAGGTAATGATCTCAACAATAAACCAAGCCCTTCGTTGTGTGTGCACGTGGGTGTGTGTGGGAATGTGTTAGTGTGTGTGCATTTGTTAACATATAAGTGCTATATAAGTGTTGTAAGTGTTTATGGATGTTGAGCGATTAGACAGTGTTGTCGGCAGACTGTAGGAGAGTTTATAAAAGAAGCCTTAACCCTTTTCCAGCCAGAGCGTTTGAGCCAGTTAATGCCAGTAAATGGCTGCCCCGTGCTGTCGCCACAACACTCTGTGTGTGTGTGTGTGTGGGGCATGGAGACCTCGTGTCTGTGGAATGCACTGCACTGTCACTACAGGTGTATTCATTTCCTTTAATGGGATGCTATTTCGTGTCTGATGTCATGATAACATCAGCTCCTATCAGCATGATCCTCAGTGTCTGTTAGCTCTGGGGGTTCCACAGGTCTGTGATTGGAGGGTCAGACACAGGATGATCCAATCAGACTTCCTAATTAACCTGCCTGTTAACCTCTTCTTCAGCTGCCATTCAGCTTTCAGAGAAATCCTGTCTAATGTTAAGTCTTCAGCCATTACACAGACATGCACACACACAGTAATGTTGTTTCTTTGAACATGAGTCTTTTATAAACATTTGCATCTCTCCCTTTCTGTTTCTCTAAGTCACTCTAACTCTCTCTGTCTCTCTAACAGACACCCTCTTTCTTGCTCTCCTTACAATTCTCTTTCTCTCTCTCTCTCTCTCTTTCTCTCTCTCTCTTTCTCTCTCTCTCTCTCTCTCTCTCTCTCTCATTTTCTCTCTGATAAGTGTTTCCATCATCAGCTTACAGCAAAACTAGCCAGAATTTCATGTATGTATTTTGTCAAGTAAGTTTGTGTGTGTGTGTTTGTGTGTATGTGTGTACTGTCTGTGTGTGTGTGTGTGTGTGTGTGTGTGTGTATGTGTCAGTGTGTCAGAGGGAGAGAAATGGAGAAAGACACAAGAGGCTGTTTAACAGTGTGGTTAAAGTCCACTGCCAAGTCAGACTAACATAAATCCTGACTAAACCACAAACCCCTCAGCTCTTACAGTCGCAATAGGAGAAGGTGTGTGTTGTGTGTATGTTATTGTCTTCACCCCCTGAATCCAAACAGAGTTTCCAAACGTGGTATGTTAGGACACAATTCTACACCATATGGAAATGTAAGGAAGCAGTGCAATTTTTCACTCATCACACACACACACACACACACACACACACACACACACACACACACACACACGCACACACGCACACACACTTTGGGTTGTGCATGGAGGGGCACAGGTATGCAGTAATTATAAGCAATCATATATACCACTGTAGTGGGTATGCAGCATACATTCACCTCTGGGTTGACTCCTTTGCCTTATACTCAGCTATTCAGGAATATGTTGTAACATGTAATTTCGACATGTCTGTGTAAAATAGTATTTCTCTCTGGTCCAAGCAGATGTTAGATAATCAATGCACTCCCCTGTGTGTTGTAATGTTTTCTGTTGTGGTTCTTTCTGCCGTCATGCACTGCACTGCGGTCATCTTGGTTTCCATTGTTTATCGTCTAAATTTAATTCAAACTATTTATCATTTATTTCAGTGCATCAAAGAAGAACTGACCCTCAGTTTGAATTTCGCACGAGTATGACAGCACTGGGAAACACTAGGAAGCAGATAGTTATCTGTAATTATCCTTATCATGCAGCAAACAGAGAATTTTAATGGGAGTGTTGAAACATGTTCCCAAAAATCATCAAAATAATCATCTTCAACTACAAAGTGCTATTTGTTCATATTTTAGTATTTACTTTTCAGTTTATGTCTACTTGCATTACTGTTAGATTTTACCATTGTGTATGTCACAGTTATACATGTATCCTAAATTTAGTCCAATAAAAGAAAGAATATTTAATTTAATATAATCACACAGACATGCTTTTGTAAAATAGTCTGTGTCATTCATGTTCAGTGTTGAAATTACTTATTTGTGAACAATACATCCTGACGTTGTGTTTAGGACCAAGGATTCTACTTGGAACTTGTCTGTTTTGACTTGGAAATTGAGTTTCAGATCTCAAGAGTTACTTGTTCGTTGTTCTTCTTGTTGTTTATGTTGTAATTTATTTCTCAGGGACCTTGCCTATGAATCAACATTGTAAATAGAACTGTAAATGAGTCAGGGTGACCCCTAAAACCTAATTCTGTTGTCCTTGGACAGATGTTAATTGGCTCTCTTAAACAAGCTCGCATTAAAATCCAAATAAATGCATATTGTAAAACATATGCAATAATCTAACAAACACATTAACAAAATGCACATCCAGCAGAATACACAAACCTACAACATATATATGAGACTTGTTCCCACCTGGGGTCCGTAGTGTGGTATTGGTATGTACTAGAGGTCGACCGATAGGAGTTTTTCTAAAGCCGATGCCGATATTTAGAAGTCGGGGTCAGCCAATGGCCGATATATGCTGCCGATATTTTTTGGGCCAATTAGACATTTCCCCTCTGTTTGTGTAGTAAAATATCACATTAATAATAACAAAGGATACACGAAATTTCTCAACTTAACATTTATTTAACACTGACTAAACATAAATATAAACATACATAATAGAAATAAAACTGTAAATGTCTAAACAATAAATAAATATATAACATTTGAACTTTACTAATAATTTGTAAACAAAAGTTACAAACTATTCCTGAGGGAAGATAAATAATCTTTAGTTTTAATCTCTGTGTTTTCAGTGGACCAAAGCATTTAACCCATTTCTTTCCTGCCAAGACTTTGCCATATATTATAAGCCAATGTGCATACAGGCAAAGTTCACATGTGAATTTATCCGTGAAGAATGTTTTGGTCCAAACAAGTAACAAGTGACACTAGTTCTACACATTCTATTTTGACCTGAACAAGTGAGTTTTCAGTGGACCAAAGCATTTGAGGCATTTCCCTGCTTGGAAATTGCTATTCATGTCTTTATGAACCATGTTCCTAGGACTTAAAGTTGCAGAATAGTTTAAGATTTTAAGTGGAAAGAGATCACTACCATGTAAAGATGAAAAACATTATTTCTCTACAAGCATTTCTGAAACAGTCCATATAAAAAGTCGACAAAATTCTGAATGTAAACCTCAGTAACGTTTCCCCCCTACAGGTGAAATAGCGATATTGCAGCCTGGAGTGTAGTATTTAAGGTGGAACGAAAATTTTGAATAAGGAGCTAACTTCAGCGTTGAAAATGGAGACATCCGACATATTTTTCGAATCTCGGCTCTCAAACGCAAACAAGCTGCATAGAAGTACCTTTGTCAGCGTGAAAAGAACTACGCTTTCCAACATTTTTTGTTTAATGTGGCTGTGTGTCTCCAAGCACTCCAGCTATGTATCTCCGAGCATGGTGTTAACACGTGCGGAGCATGCGCACTGTACGAGTGGTGCAGTGTTCAAGAGAGCTGCCCGTTCTGCCCTGCACACTCAGCAAAATGTCTTTGAAATATAAAAATTTAACACTTACCCTTTTTTCACAACTCACAAAACTTCTGGCTGGGGTCCTGCAGAAGTGGCAGTATGGGTCACGTGTACCGCAGCAAAACTGGGCTGTCCGCAGAGATGCCTGAATATCGGTGTACTAAACTCGGATATCAGCCGATGCCGATATCGTAAAAAATGCTAAATATCAGCCTGATATATCGGTCGACCTCTAGTATGTACGTTTATACCGATATCTTTTTCTGCACACAATGTTTAGAAAATGTTTTTTAAATGGCTTTACTAGAGTGTATGAAAAGGCCAGGGTCTAGAAGCATTAGAGGACAGTAGGCCTGCCTATCCGCTGCGACAACACTAATTATTTAGATTTTACCAAACACATCACAAGTGGTATAGTCAGAAGCATGGGTGATGTTTATTGTAGCTAATTAAAATGTGAATATATTTTATTAAGAGCAAATGTGTTTCCTCTGAGTAATAATAAAGAGTGACTGAAATGTGAAGTTTCCGCCTGTTTATATGGTCTCGTGGTTAAAATTATAGTACATGACAGATAAAAGAACGTTCTATGATTTGTCAGGTTAGTTAAATCGTGTTCTTTACATTTCAAAATAAAATGAGCTGACAGTATTGAGGATTCATGATATCAAAGGAAAAGAATAGGTACAGGGAGCCCAGTCTCATGAGTTTTCGTGCAGTCATTACGAAACACAATTTAATCAAAATACATGCAGCGATTTAGGGCTTTTTTTCGTGCTAGGACAACGCTTCACTTTTTCGTGCTAGGACAACACTTCACTACCCTTTGTATTTTAATGCGCACTGCATAACATCACCAGTATCAGTGGTAAGTGGTGACTGAGGGACAGTAGGAGAGAAATAATTAGTTGATTCCTTATTGGGAATTAAAGTGGTTGAAACAGGTTGAAATGACGTGAGACGGGGAAAGTCCCTAACCCTAACCTTAACCCTAACCCTAACCATAACCATAACCATAACCCTAACTCTCACCCTCACCCTCACCCTCACCCTCACCCTAACTCTAACTCTAACCCTAACCCTAACCCTAACCCTAACAGTCACCAGTTAGCGCAGATACTGGCGGTGTTACGCACTGTGCATTAAAATACATAGGGTAGTGAAGCGTTGTTCTTGCCTGAAAAAAAGCCCTAAATCGTGATCGCAGCTCATATTTTGATTACATTGTATTTCGTGGTGGCTGCACGAAAAGTCGTGAGATCGGGACGTACAGGGCACAAGCAGCTGTTACAGCTCTTCATTAAAGGGTTTATAATAAACATCCCAGCTCCTGAGAGAGAACCTGATTAGTCTGTAACTGTGTGTGTGTGTGCATTTGTGCATGTCCTTTTAACTGTGTGTTTGCAAATCAAAGTTGCGGAACAGTAGCACTGTGTAAAAGTATGCATGAGACAAAGTTGCCAGATAGAATGAAAGCATGTGTGTATCCATATGTGTGTAGTCTGCTGCCCTGCGCTGTCTCCAATTCACCCCACTGGTCAATTCCATTGTATTTGTATAGAGGGTTTCTCAATACACACTCTCACAGAAGCTTGCATGAGTCCAAGCCCTAATGAGTGTTTGGAGGGCGACGGTGGTCACGGTGCGATACACACAGAGTACCCCAGCCCAAACCCGCTGCAGTGTGTGCTCTGAGCTTTGGCTGGAGATTAAAGCTCACAGTCGAGGTCTGTTGTTTCATGTGTGTTTGTGTTTTGCAATGTGCATTTAGTGTGGAACTGTTTCTTTATTTTATTTTGTTTCCCTTGTCTGAAGTTAGGCTTTGTGTGTGTGTGTGTGTGTGTGTGTGTGTGTGTGTGTGTGTGTGTGAGTGTGTGTGTATGTATAGGGGTGGCTTCAGTCTTTCTGGAGCAAAGACATTTGATTTTAATGCAGAATACAAAATAAAACTTAACCATCCATGGTTTTGCCTCAACAAAATCCTTGATTGTCCCCATTGTTGGTCGTAAACATTTCTGGCCAAAGGACTGGGTCGTAAGAAAGAAAAGTCACATTATATTTGATTGCCACTAACTCCAATTGAAACTCCAATTGTTTTCTTTGTTTCATTTCTCACGGATACTACTCCCAAGGTGAGAACAATTCACCAGTGTGAATGGGGAGGTCAGTGGGAAATTTGAACAATGAAAACTTCTGGAGTTCCTTGCAACTACCTTCTTTCACAGCTGTGACTGTGAAGTCTGTGGGCAAACAGTAGCAACTTTACCAGCAGGTGAAGCTTCTTTGTCAGTAACTTAGTCAAGCCACTCCCTCTCATCATAGTTTTTCTTCAGTTTTCTCTCATTTTTCAGAATTTTCTTTTTATAACCAGCAGGGAGCCGCCAGATGCCGCCTGGCCATTGGTGAGTTTTGGTGGCTAACCATGACAAATAGTCGCTGCATCATCAGCGCTTCATTGGCCAATTCATTATGTTAACTGGAGATCAACCATGACAGGGAGCGAACAAGGAGAGAAATAAAAGCAAGGAAAAGATATTACCAAGAAAAAAAGGCACTCTCACAATGGCACATAGTGAGAATAACCAGTTGGTGTAGCCCTGTTTTATCACAAGAGAAAGACGTTTAATGATTTTTGCTGTTTGAATGTCTACATATTAAATGCATAACGTGATCATATTCCCAAACATTTATTCATTAAAAGGCAGAAGAGCTCAGAAGCTTCTTCTAAGCTCTTGAGTCTACCTATGATGTTTGTGTGGTTTTCCAAACTTTCTTTAAGACTGATAAATGTAAACGACTGTTCTTATTGGCTGCCTTGTATGGGACCTTGTTCAAAAAGCACTTTGGATAGAAACACTAGTTCTTAGTCCAGCATGAATGGGCAGGGCTAAACTGCAGCAGGGTGAAAAGGTGGAGATGGGTTGGTGTTTGGGACATCAAAAAAACAGTGAATTCTAATTTAGCTGTTTATGCCACTTATGGACTGCATGTAAAGATGAGTGAACTGTGTATGTTGTGAAGCTGTTTATCAGTGTTTACATACTAGACCAACTTTTTGTCATATAACTGCGAACACAGTTTCACAGTTTCATGTACAAACATTCAATTTAGCTTTAACACACTAAGCGCCAAGCTAGCGTTGGTTTACATTCCCTTTCACACAGTTGGTTTACACAGAGGAATTTGAAGCTTACAACACATTCAAGTAATATATTTTTCTTTCCTTGCTATAAAGTGCTGTTCCTTTTCATGCTAGTTCATTAATTACTGTGAGCTTACTGAAAGGGATCACCATCAGATAATCATCTACATTTCATGTTCTACATTTCATCATCCGCTTGCATTATGTCAGTACACTGTAAACGTGTAATGCGTGGCATTAACTTTAAATGACACAGTTACTGCCAAAAGAAAGTAAACTGAGAGAAGTTTACCAGTGTAATACACTTCATTCATGGGGATGCATCATGTGTTCACTGTTGTGAGTGTGAAGAGCTGTGTGATACAATAGAGATATTTGCTCTTCATGGCTGAATTGATCTGGATAAAACTGAATGAAAGGGATGGAGGATGTGGGTCAGAGATGCAGAGGCTGGAAGACACCTGGAACCGAAAGGGGGGGGGGGTAAAGAAATAGGCACAAAAAGAGAGAGTGTTGCCACGGCAATAGTCACGGGCCAGAGAGAGACTTTACATTCAGACTTTACTCGCAGTTAGACGGATGGATGAGCTGAGCAGGAAATGAAGAAACAGAGTGAGAGAGGTGTAGTTGCTAAAAGAAAGGATGGAATGCACAGAAAAGAGGGTGAACAGAAGAATGGAATAGCAGAGAGGAAATGGAGTGGAAGTCTCACTTTCACTCACCAAAGTAAACAGAAAGAATGAACCCTTAGGAATGTAGTTATTACTACAGTCAAGTCAAGCTGCTTTAGAAACAGTGTCTGAAAAAGTGTCAGCATAGTAGGTGTTAATTGTAGTCAGTTTGTTCCATATCCTTACAAATAATAATGACAGCCCAATAAATAGCCCAATTTAAAGGGTGTACCTTTACATGTTTGTGCATATTTTGATGTCAGGAAAAGTACATTATTATTATTATTATTATTATTATTATTATTATTACTACTACTGGTTTTGTTGTTATTTGTGGTGGTGATGTTACTGCTGTTGTTTCTTTTACATTGTTTTTTTTTATCATTGTATTTTGTAATGCATAACCTACAGAATGTGCTTTTTACTGGGTCAGGACACCAAAAGGATTCTGTTATAAACAATGTATCAACTGAAAGTTTCAAACTTGCACTTGTTACAATGAGCTATGAGTGAGATGTAATTCAAGAAGAAATAAGAAGGTTTTCATCGCGTGCACACCACAAAGCACCCAGAAGGATTAACACAGCATGGAGGAGTCGGGAGTGCGATTTTGGAGAGATTAGAGGATGCGGGAGTGAAGAGGAGAGGCTGAAGAGAGAAGTGCAGAGGGCATTACATGGTTGATAGGCCTGAGATGAGAGGAGAAAAGCCCCTCTCTCCAATTTGACCAGGGTCAGGGGCTCTTTCTCTGGGTAGGTGCCACTCCAGGCCGAGGCTTGTGCTGGGCCTGTGGTGGAGGGTGTGGAGGGCCTGGGAGAGGCCACACACTTAAAGACTTATTCATCTTCTCTCCTGTGAGGCCTAGAAGAGGCCAGTCCTCAATTACA
Source organism: Hydrocynus forskahlii (assembly GCA_037974365.1). Classification (NCBI taxonomy): domain Eukaryota; kingdom Metazoa; phylum Chordata; class Actinopteri; order Characiformes; family Alestidae; genus Hydrocynus; species Hydrocynus forskahlii. The sequence goes on from JBBPCX010079933.1 coordinate 17,586, forward strand.
GCTTCTCTACAGGGTCCATTCTCATGCAGCCTCTAAGCAGAAGAGAGTTGAAGGAATCTGAGGGCTACAAGCAACTTCTTCTCAAAATAGTTTCAGTAGCAGTTTCTCAGATAAAGGAGTGGCTTTGCTACAAGTACCCCTGCTGCGCATATTATGTTCTGTGTTAATTCAAGCACTAGTGCTATGAACAGTATTTTTAAAAACATACTTCACTATCTATTGTCTGGAAGTTTGTAAGATAGTATCTTTCAAACTGAGCACTAATCCTTAATGAAAAGTTACAATGGAATCCCTCATGTCACAATATCTCTTGTAATTGAGATTGTGTCTAGATTTGCAAATAATAACTGTTAACAAATAATAACTAGTTAACATTTTTAAACCATTAAAGCAAATGTTCATCATAACATTGGTTTAGCAATGGAACTGTGAGACTTACATCGGTACCAAAGACTAGCAGTCAATAGTCACCCAAATCTCTTTTATAAGTACCTCCAAAAAACCTTCTCTCAACTTGTTCAAACCGCATTCAGCTCTTCATTAACACGGCACACACCATTGATGTAGTTTAGGACACAGCAATACTGTCCTTTTAGACAACTTGTTGTGTTTTCACCAACTACCTCAGGAGCACAGCTGTCATAAATAATAGAGAAATCTGATCCAGGGTCAGTCTTCTCTGATCCTGATGTTGCCTGAAATAGGTGTCCATTGTAATGAAGTTTTATTCAGTTTTATAGTTCATGGTATGTCCTGTTGAGTCCTAACCAACACTGACAATCTGCAGCATTTTGAGTCGGTTGAATGTTTTTGGGATATCTATGGTTTGTTAGCAATGTCAGCCTCACAGCTGCAACACTAAACTAAAGCAAAATTTGAACTATAAATATGTCAATAATGAGAAAAGTACAGTTAGTGAACAGCAAAGAAGATTTCATGCTTTCACTAAATGCAAGGCAGCTGTACTCAGTCCACCCAAACCTAGCCCTCCTCCTAGGGATGTATTTTTTTCAAGCGAATCACAAGTCAAGTATGAGAAGTGCATCCCTTTTGGAAATCAGTCACTTCCATCAAAGACATATCATTTTTTCAAGTCAAGCAAAGAAATCAAGAAAGCATGCCTTAATGGATAACTTCAAATTCTTTCTCTTTAACATCCCAATACTGCTCACAACAGGGATCTGTTTGATGGCATCCTGCCCATCCTGCAGAGCATCTGATTGAAAATAATGAGAGCCGTCTGCCCCAATCAGATCCATCCTTTCAAGATCCAAAGTTACACTTTTCAGTCATCAAATGCTCTTAAGAAACTCATGGTCCGGTGCATAGACTAAACTAGCCACAAATTACATGGGCCTGCTCCTTTGGCTGTTACACCTAGCACATTCTTTTAAAAGTCATGGTTGGGAGAAGTGGATAAGGAAAAAGCTTAGCTGTATTGTGGCCTGTGTAGATGTAATATATTACTTAGATATGATACATTTGAAAATAGGCTCAAAGACGGGAAAATGGCATAGAGCTACAATGACCAGATTGGATGCAGCTTAACATCGGTCATGGCTCAGTAACCTTTTGAGATATAATTAAACATGTTCAGTTCAAGAGTTGGCTTGAAAGGTTGATGTACTGCACTTGCCTGTGCGTGTGTATGTGTATGTGGAGCCAGTTTCTTTGTGTCATTGGTGGTGATTCATCAAGAGTAAGACTTTAATGCTCGACAGTGGCGAGTGCTGTAAACACTGCATGTGTATGTACGTGTGTGTGTGTGTGTGTGGTTTGCAGTAAGTTGTCAGGCCAAGAGGCTTGATTACAAACAGATATGCAAGTGAGCGATGGCCAGTGGATGGAGCATAACCAGCACACAAAACACGCTCTCACACACACACTCACGAGCAGTGGGACGGAGAGTGGAAGTTTGAGCCAGCTGCAGAAATCTGGGCACACCCAGTGAAAAAGTTCAAATGTCCCCTGTATCTCTCTCTCTTTAGAGAAGGATAAATATTCATAATGTTGGTCATTGCTTAATTTTGAGAGTTTCTCGTTAACTCGCTAGCAGTATATTTGGGTTGTTGAGGTCTAAGGAGGGGGTTTGCATTATAACTAATAATAGCTGTCATTGTAAATGGTTTTCAGGAGTTTCCTCAGTAATCAGATAGAGCTTAATATATAATTGAGGTCAAGACAGTGGGTTGTGTGTGCATAGATAGGCAGCACTATTTTCAGCCACTCTGTCAGCAGCTTTAGTTACCGTGGTATCTGGAATTACATTTGAATAGGTACTACTAAGAAGATATAATGAAACTGCAACATTTGCATGTGGTTTTAATGCTTATTTTTTGTAAACTGAATGAAAACTGTCTTAAAGCAGACCGACCTATGTTCTGCTCCCAAATGCATTCTTTTGTACCAGTTGTTGTTGGACAGGTTAACAAAACATTAACCAAATATCCATTCAAGCGTATGAGATATTGCAGGGTATTGCTCTGAATCTGTTAAACTATGGCACTGTATTTATAATATTTTATTGATTTCAAATGTTGTTATACCTCTAACAAGGTGACTTTACACAGGAATACAATATAAAAATCATTTGAAAGTTACAACACAAACTATTTGCCAATGTACTGTTCTGCTTTTGCCACAAAATAACACATTTATGGGAGGAACATGGATTTAAGGAGCATAGCCTAGTTTTTGTTGTTGTGTGGAAAGCATCATGCCGACATGCTGATGTAAGAGTGTTTCTGCCTTAAAGACTGTACTCTAGCCCTGAAACATTTCAGCACCATTACACATTCTCATGTAGAAGAGACAGCTGGCTAAAAAGGACTGTACATAGGAGTGAAGAATAAACATGGGAGAAAATGGGAGAAAAAAGAGTCAAATACGTCTCCTACCAGAAAGAGATTTTGTTTACCACCAAGTAATGAAACAGAGAGAAAGAGAAAGAAAAAAAAGGAAGAAAGAAAAAAAAAGAAAGAACGTGTATATGCTTATTTATGTTGTAAAATACAGACTTGAAGAGTTCAGATGTTAATTAGAGTGGAATGTTTGCTTCTACAATACATAGCACTACAGTCTCTGTTCTCCCTTTATCATTCCATTCCATAATCATCTCTTCTCCTGTCTTTCTCTTCCTTTTGTTAATTCTTTTCTCCTCCTCCATGGTTGACAAACACACCCGCTATCTCCAGAGAGATGCTTGGAATGAGGGCGTGTCTGTGTGTGTGGTGTGTGTGTTTTTATGTATGTGGGTATGTGGTGTGTGCAAACATGGCAGTACACAGTACAGAAGATCTTGAGCAGGTATATATATATATATAATACATATATAGTCAAAAGTTTGGACACACCTTCTCATTCAACAATTTCCTTTGTTTTTATTACTGGCTACATTGAAAACATCACCTCTGATGACAGCTTTGCACACTATGGTGTACTGTGTATGTATATGTATACATACACACACACCCCCCACACAGATACTAAACAGGCTTAGTTGTGGATCTAGATAGTAAGAGGAAAAGAAAGTGACTCAGGGTTCATTATTGGAGCACAGATGGCAGGAAATTCAGACACAAACATTGCTTGCCTGGTTAGTGTCACAATAGGAGCAGTGACTGTGACGTCTGATTTAGATCTGTGGGAAGGACTTCCATAAACAGAGGTGTATGCTGTGGTGCACCTCCACTGACCGTGATGCTTCATTTGTGTGAGCTTTTTGGTTAGAAAAACCTATAAAGTAGCTGTTCCTCAGGTGACAATACAGGATGTGATAAAACTGTGTCAGCAAGAACAGTCCGTCCGTAACTACACAAAGAGGGATATTATAGTACAGCTGCAGTGCATAAACCCCCTATTACACATACACATGTACATTTGGGAGTTCAATTACACATTTAGAAGACTCTCTTAACCAGAGGGACATACAGTTGTCATGTTATGGGTGTAGGGGAACGTGGCATTGGAAATTTTGCTCCAGGACCCTTATTGGTGTAGCCTATTTTACAATACCCGCTTCCGACAAGGCCTGAGGGAGCACTGAAGGGTTTGGTGAGTATGAAAATGATATAAATCATATTCTGTAACCTTTACTATCACTACATCTCTGCCTAATTGAGCACCTTGGGGCGCTTTTGGACTGACACGTTAGTGCTCTCCACCACCATCATCAAATCATCATCAAATTCAATTCCCTCCATCATCGAGTTCAGTCCCTTCAGTACAGCTGTGTGTAATCTAAAGGGGTTCTAAAGCTGTTGTGGCAGTTTGTTGAGGTCCAACACAACCCAAGACACTTCATGTTGCTGAACGTATTTCACCTTTATATTTATACGATCGATTAAACAAACCCCAATTATTATTCCGTAATCTTTTATCTCAAAAATGGTACGCAATAATATCATTCTCATTAATATAAGTCAAGAAGAATTTTGTAATTTGACATGAAATGTTCACCCAGTGTATAGTGTAAAATGGTGTAAAATTTGTTTTTTTTATATGACGGCGATTATATATTTATTTTTAATAAAGACACTTTTCAGCGTGTTTAATCAGTTTGATCAGGCCCGGTATGATAGAGCCAGTGTAACTCCATGGCTATAGAAAAGCGACTATTATTTGCAGAGGCCTCCTTTTTCGGGAAGGTTACATTAAAGATGCCTTTAATCAGAGCTGAGACTGTTATGTGTGTCTGTAAAGGAGCAAGCGTACACCGGGAAAGGAATTCTTCTCTCCATTTTCTCGGGCGGTGACCCACTTGGCAACCTTGGTTCAGTCCCTGTTTTCCCAGCCAAGAACTGAAAAAGTGAAGAATTGGAGAAGAAAGAAGCTCTTAGTTTATAAGTGATGCAAACCAGAAACTTTTGAAACAACCGGCTCAATTATAACCGTTTTGTAGAAGGTTTAGTATATTTAAAGGAAAATTCCTGTGCTGTCCAAACTAATCTCTCTCTTTTCTGTGTCTGTCATATCGTAGATTAACACTGACAATAACTTTAACTGTTCAAACTGTGCTTAGAAAGAAAAATCACTGTAAACACTGTAAACAAAAAATGTGATCATATAAGACAAAATGGCATGTAATTACACACTAACATGTACATCTTAATACCTTAACCAAGCTGTAGTCAAGATTTAAAGGACAAGTGGTGTAACAGAGTAAAAAAAACCTCTTACTTTCAGGTTCCATGAGGTTTTCTGGTATCAATGCTTAAGAAAGAACCTGTGAAGCATCAGCCACAAATGACCACAACTAATCCAATCTTTCAAATAATTAATTGTACAGATTTACAACCTAATTCACAAGTGTTTAACCTTTAATTATTCTATTAAAATCAGAACCCAGCAACTGTACACTGATTCAGTCAGAAAGGACTTTCGGAGGGAAGCAAGCTGAAATAAATAATGAACCATTTGCCACAGATGCAGCAGTTAAACGTCACAGGAGTTTAGCTAACTAACTCTCACAAGTAGGCACAAACATGATGCATTATCCAAGTTCTTTATTCTCAGTGGAGAAGTCCTCTTTCTGACCTGGCTCTCTCTGTCACTGTGTCCTCTCTCTCACTCAGCTCATGTCAGATCCTGTAGGCCACATCAGACCTGGGGTTGGATTGCTCAAGCAGGCGGAAGAGAAGGTTGCTGTCTGTGGGACAGACATAGTCTAGACTTGGATAAGGGGTACACAGGGGTCCTGGAGAAGTGGGCATGTGTGTGAATATGAGTGTGTGAATGAGTTAGAGAGAGAGCATCCAAGCAGAAGAGCAGGTCCTGTGACGATCTGATTTAGATGTTTCTGCATCAGTTTGGGGTGTGTATTGGTCTACGTGAGCCTGAATGAATTTAGAACACATGTATGTCACTGCCACTTTTTCTCTAGTTTTATAACATCCTTGGTGGAAATGATTAATGGCACTACAAAAGCTTTCGCTGCATCTGTACTCCATAAAGCTGAATCTCCACTATCTGCATTATTCAGACAGATTCATGGTAGATATTATGGTTCCATAAACACCTGGTAATGTTTTAGTGAATTTAATGTTTTAGAGTAGGACTGGTGTACCACAGTCTTTGAAAGGGCAGCATGAAGTCTCACTCACTCCAGACACTGCAACACACTATTGATTATGATGGCAGTGTAATAATATAGTAAAAGTTTGGCAGCAGTACAATCAGTATTCAACTATTGGCACATATTCCAAAGTCAAGGATCAGTTGTGGCCCGATATGAACAGAAAATGCTTAAAATGTAAAGGCAAGTAAAGTAGTACATATGATGAGAAAACAGACAATATCGATAAAACATTATAAAGTCACGTGATAACAGCTACCACATTGCCTAATATATTTAGTGTGAATACACTTTTTTAAAGTAATCATGAATATTTTAGCCACACATTTTATTTTATAGCAGTATTAATTGTAACTGGTATTGTTCTGAGCTAGGTACAGTGGGCTAACACATGTATTTCAAATCCACCCACATGCATTTAATGCAAGATAGCACAGATAAACTGTTTAGATTACAATCAAGAATATATTCGTAGTAATCCAGGGATTAAATTATCAGCCTCCACCTTAACTGTACATTGATTATAAGTCTTATACCGAGCTTAAAGATTGCCATGTTCAATTTTAGTATGAATCTGGCGCTGGTTTACACTGTGCAGAATACGTTTACTTTTCACATTGCTTTCAATGGATGAATGGACGGATGGATGGATGGATGGAAAGATAGACAGACAGACATAGACAGAAACAGTAACTCTGAAACATCAGATATATATACTGCTCAAGAAATTAAAGGGAACACTTAAACAACAGCATGAGTGTTTTAAGTGTTCCCTTTAATTTTTTGAGCAGTATATATAAGTAAAATATTATTACAAGAACATTGTTAGCTAGCTTTACTTTGTGCCGTATCACATTACACAGTAAGTGTCATGCTTATGCTACATTCAATGTAAAGTCTTTGTTCAGTTTTCAGTTTTATCACTAGATGGCCCGGTTGATTATCTAAATATAGTATAGCATCTTATTCCAGCCGGATTGTCAAAGGAAAACATTTTTTTTCTCTTATTGTATTTTTGGCAGCCATGTGTGAACATTTTGACTTACTATCTCAAAACAATTACATACTTTCTTGACATTTTGATTACCGTTTCAACATCTTGATCTACTGCTGTCAGACTCTTTTTCTGGCAGGAATGGACTTCCATACTAACCTAATTTCAAACACAATGGTTAACAATGTCAGTGTTTCTAAACCCTGTAAGGGGTTCTTAATGAGATGATTAGTTAGATCAGGTGTGAAAAGACTCAACTATGCAGAGCAGTTTGCCTCCATGACCAGGGTGGAGAAACACTATACTACATAATTAAGTTTACAGAAGTTTTTAAGAAGTGAGAAGCTTTGTGTGTGTGTGTGAGAGAGAGAAAGAGAGGGAGTCTGTGTTTGTGTTTGTAGCTCTGGTGGGCTGGTCTGTATCATGTAGTTTTCGTTCCACTCTGGCCCTGATGGGTACTGTTGATTAAAGTAATTATCAGCTCTGTTTGTTTTTATGGCACATATTCAAGGAACATACCATTTTAGTGTATAAACTGATGGTTGATTAGTGGACCAACTTCGGATCATCACCTATTATACCAAGCAATCTCCTCATGGTATGACTGATTATGTACATTGCAACACAGAACTGCTGAAAATATCCTTCTTGTATGTGGAAATTGTTAACTCATTAGTCCTCACTATATCAGCTAAATCTCTTGCCAGTGTCAGTATTTAAATGGGCATCTGCTAGAATGTCCAGTGGGGGACATAATAGATTTAATGAAGCATAATGGCTTATAGCCTATTGGGGAATAAATGAAAGTATACAAATCAAATGAATGTTATTTGGACAAGATGAGAATTCATTCATCTCATCTTTTTTTAGGGCCAAACCCCATAAGAAACCCAGTCATAATTATTTTTTCTCAAGCATTTTCCAATGTCTCTTTATGCCTTCTACATACTAGTTGTTTTAGATATTATCCTTTTTCACTGATTTATGTAATTGATGCATATATTTTTACATATAAAGCTGATGTAAATATCATCTGTTTTGAAATTGCAAAAATATAATGATACCTCAAGAAAGATATGTGAGGATATGAAACAGGTATTTGTTTCTGTCACCTGATATGTTGGAATAGATAAAACAGAACATTCTCCACATCAAAAACTGAGTACAAATTTTTCTTCAATATATCATACACTACAGTGCACTAAACCCATTTAAATTATACCATACTTGTAATAAACTGATATAACATTATATTCATTAAATAATTCTGCGACATATTGTGATTTTTCACAATAAGGACGAATATTGTCATGTTGCTCAGCTCTACTTATGCCACATTCAAAAAGAAGTCCAGGCCTACTGGATAAAATGGTCGATACTTGTAATTGCACTGATTTTTGTGACTGTATAAAAACAGCAAAATTCAGCATTTTGGTTGAAAAATTCCTGTATATGATCTGGATAGAATGTTATGTTCTGAAGCATTTATAATGTTCACACTCTACAATACACTCTTGTATTTTAGTAATAGTAAGATGTAGAAATGTTGTTTTCCCCATGATATGGTTCCTTCAAACTGAATAACTGGACATGACATGGTTAGTTATAGCAACAGTATACCATTAGAGTTAAGAAGTTAACATGTTTGGATGATGTTAAAATCTTCTTTTGTAGTTTTCCTTTATCAGAGGTGACCTGAATAATCTGTTTTCAATCTGCTGTACTTTTACCCAGCATGTTTCTCTTTCCTGCGCATGCTCTCTCTGTGTTTTTTTTTTTTTTAATTTTTCCAGTGTATACATGTTGCTTTCTACATCACTGTGGTGTAGGATCAAGAATGTCATTCATCTAAACACACAGTCTCACAGCATACAGTAAACTTGATCCAGCGTGCTGTGGAGCTCATTTGGTGTGGTTAGTCTCACTCTCTCTCTCCCTCTCTCTCTGATATGCTCGAGTACATCATCTTTTTCCTTGAAGGCCCTTTTCATCCCCTTTGTAATGTGAAAAACAGTCAGCGTCTTTGTAGAAGATTTCAGAGTCATCCATGTGGAACTATAACAACAGTGCATGAATGCTTGCTTCCTCCCACTCTGGAGCTGATCAGAGGCCTGCTGTGGGTGTGCACGTACTTTGATTCCTGCTTTCTTGCTCTGTATCATCACAAGCATGTGGTCACATGCCACTGATTCTGTCTCAAACAGTGTAATCTTCAAATGCGTGCAACAGGAATCCAGTGCATTTTGAAGTTTCTTGTAGTCTTTAGCCATATTTGACATGGATTTGTTTTTACCTGGGGACTGTAATTGAAGAGATCAGTGATATGAATGTAAGTATGAATCTGTAGCTGCGGTTCAGGCCTTGGTTTCTAATAAGCACAGTTCAGTCTGTATCTCAGTTCAGTTGGGAGAAGTGTCAAAAAAACCCTTTAAACAAATGCTTTTATTATAAATTATTGTTATTTCAAAAGAAGTATTTTCAAAAGAGAACTGAATGAATCACTTTTTCTGCTTTTTAAAAGTCGTTGCCAGCATGAGGCAAAAATCCAGCCACATGCACTACATTAAAGAAAATGTGCGTGATTAACTATTAAAAATTATTTACTGTAAAAATGCCTGTCTTTAGAGGTTTGATGGATGTCGTGCAATGCAAGCTGGGTAGATGACATCAAATGGATATTTTTGGCCAGCAGATGTGGCCTAAGAAAATAATAAATGCAATAATTTTGGTTGTTAATTTCGTTCCAAAGGCAATAAAGAGCAAGCAGTTAATGGAATGCAAAGGCAATATAACCAAGCTGAAGCCGTGCATATGAGCTCTGGGTAAAAAAAACATCCTCTCTACGTATAAACCTCTCCACACATAGTCTCTCTACTTTCCTTTTCATTGTTTGATAGTAATCATGAAAGTTTGCATTCTAAGACTTTTTATCTGTATCCTTTCCTTTTGTTTGTGTTTTTCACCCCATGAATTGCATGTTAGTCTCTCAGTCACTTTGTATCTGCATATGTGTGTGTGTCTTGCAAGTTTACGGGTGTGTCCCTCTCCGCCATGTTAAACAATGCAAGCGGACGTGAACAGGAAGTCCCCCCCCCCATTGTAACAAGAAGTAAGGGCAAGACAATACAAGTTTGACCTTTGAGCCTCATACAGTCACTGACTGGGAGAGGAAGCTATTGGCTGGTGCATGACCATGCAAGACTGACTGAGCCACAGTCTGGAAATATATACGGATGCCAAAAAGAGTCTGAAGAGAATTTTATATAAAGTTGGCTTCAGTTGAACATATTAATTACGTCCTGTGTTGAAACACACTTTCAGTTGCAGATAGAAATCAAACATAAAGCCCTTAGCACTTAAAAGTCAAGAGATTTTATATATGCTTTTGATATGTTATTCAAATGTTATTATGTATTCAGATTTCATAAAAAATAATACTATAAAGTTACACAGTTAATTACATTTATATTCTCTACCCATAGGTTTGGATATGAAGAGATGACACAAACATGGCAAAACTGTAAGAGAAGGATTTTCTTTCTCCAAAATAAGACTTTAAATGCCACATTCATGTTTCGCTACATTCAGATCATAATAAAATATCTCTTCTTCTTCTCACAACAACAAATGAGGCATCAAGTATTTTATAATCTTCACATCATTTTTCTGTTTATGAGTTACAAGCTGAAGTTATAAAAACTGAAGTTATCTCTTGTTATAAAACAGTACAGTATATATATAAAACACATACAGCACGAGACACATTGTGACCACAATCAGTTATTTAATTTAACCATCTAAATGATGGTAACTGGAAAGGCTCAATTTTTGGACTGAGCACTGATGTCTGACAAGGTAAAGAAAGTGTAGTAGTGTAGTGCCAGACATATTAAGTGATATTGATTGTATTAAATCTTCTTGTCCCATGCACAGTTTTATGCATGCAACAACATAAACAAAATTATTTTTGCTCTACATAGGTAAATAACCAAATGTCTACATTTATTATCTAAGGATAAAATTATTTCTGTGTGA
>JBBPCX010080081.1:0-28602 GCA_037974365.1 Hydrocynus forskahlii
GTTTATTTAAACCAAAAAGAGTTGTGAAAAAGTTGTGGGTGTGTGTATGAGAGAGAGAGAGAGAGAGAGAGAGAGAGTGGGTGTATGTGTGTGTGTGTATGATACAGAGTGTGTGTGTGTGTGTGTGTGTGTGTGTGTGTGTGTGTGTGTGTGTAGATAAGGAAGTGGAGACAAGGGTCCGACTGGTACAGAATGCCCCAGTGAAGGATGAAACAAAAACTGGGAGTGAGAACAGCAACCTAACACTGTGGCATAAAAACATAAAAAATGCAAAAGCAGTGGTAGAAGTGTTAAAGGTAACTGTTATTTCCACAGTGAAAGAGATCCAGATTGTTCCCCTTCCTGAACCCCAAAACGGAAGAGTTTCTACAATGTAAGTGTTACACATTCACACACACACACACACACACACACACACACACACACACACACACACACATTCACATACACATATGTACATACACACAAATGTATGCCATTACACTACTTCTTTATATATTTACTGTATATGTATTTGAGCAACTAACTTCTTTTGGGGGATACATTTGTTTAAAGGGCCCATATCATGGAAAATTTCATGACTTAAAATACACCGGCATAGCAGAAACTGTTAACGTTTTGTTATGTCACAAAGGCCAATATACTCACATTGTGCCTATTCAGCCTACAGCAGGTTAGCCCTGCCCATATACCTTGCAGTCAATCATGGAAAATAAAATGTTAATATTTTGGAATAACAAAAATTACAGAAGATGATTTAGTATATTTAAATCAAAATAATAATAGTGATAATAATTGTTGTATAGTGTGTTTTATGGTGTGTTCTAACTGAGATCTCTTTGTCTAATAGCAGTAATGTGGTTTTATTTTCTTCAGACTCCTCCGAGCTCACACTGGATCCTCAAACGGCGAACAAATTCCTCTGTCTGTCTGAGGGGAACACAGTGGTGTCCTGCAGTGAGAGAGCGCAGGCGTATCCTGACCACCCAGACAGGTTTGACCATTATCTCCAGGTGCTGTGCAGGGAGGGGGTGTGTGGACGATGTTACTGGGAGGCGGAGTGGAGCGGGGCTACAGGCGTCTCTGTGGCGGTGGCATATGAAAGCATTAGAAGGAAGGGAAAAGGTGACGAGTGCTTGTTTGGACGAAATGACCAGTCCTGGAGGCTGTTCTGCTCGCCCTCTGGATTTTCGGTTAGACGTGACAAAAAGGAGATAGAAATCAGAAGAGAGTCCGGCTCCTCTAGAGTAGGAGTGTATGTGGACCACCGGGCGGGAACTCTTTCCTTCTACAGCGTCTCTGATAGAATGACCCTCCTCCACAGAGTCCAGACCACGTTCACTCAGCCCCTCCGCGCTGGGTTTGTGATCTGTTCCGGGTCAGCAGTTAAATTGTGCAGTTTAAATGATGAGCTCATATTGACATAAGCCAATTGCTGTTCTCCACTACGAAGACGATCGAGACATGGTTCCTGAAATATGTAACTATAAAGATGTGTCTTAAGGCACATTTCCACTGGCACAAGGAACTGTGCTGTACTGGGAGCAGGTGTTACTATTAGAAATAAAGTGACCAGAGCCTGAGCCGAACCCGAGCTGATTGACGGCAGGGCCAAAAGTGGGCTGCAGCCGAGCTGACTGCATCGCTGCTTTTTGACTGGTCAAAAAATGTCTTGACAACAGACAGACTTTGAGTTAGGCTATTGTTTTTTACTATCCGTGCCAAACGACTATAAAAACAACAATGGAGATACAAGATAGCAACAGGTGAGTCGACAAAGTACAAGCAGCACTATCTGTTTGGGCTGAAGATAAATTTCAGTGGAAGTATTTTAACACTGTGAAAAATGTGCACCAGGACTTTGCTAACAACTTAACATGGTTTGGTTTTCAAGGCATCGCTAAAGAACGCCAAGAAAAAAAAAAAAAACTCAAACAAGACTATAAATAATAAAATACTACAATAACAAAAGCAGCTCCGACTCCATGAATACGGCTTTGGGACTGACAGCCATAAACTGTGTGGAGAGAACGGAGTATCGTATCTACCAGTCTGCAACACACTGGAAAATCAAAACGTGCTGCAAGTTCAGTGCCATCGCAGTACAGTTTAGGCACACCACGGCTCCTGTATACATTAAGTCACTTCCTGGAGGGCATTCAGTGAAAGACTTTGGGCCGCTTGATCTTGAAACTTGATCTTCAATGTTTAATATTGTAATGACCCATATCCTACAACCTTCTTTTTTGTAAGGTCAAAATATGGTGTTTGTGTAATTTATGTGTCTAAAACACAATTTTTCTAACCTATCATCACCACTTAGATCTAAACAGGCTATTTTTGTTTCAGTGCCTTTAAGACCGATATACTGTATGTGAATAAGACCTGTTTGATTGGCTGCCCTGCACTGTAATACATTTAAAATGCTTTTTCATTCATTATAACCAAATATTATATATACTGAAATGTTGTCTCCCTCATTGCAAAATGGTTTCAAAAATGTATAAAATTGTAAAATGGTTTCAAAAATACAAATGTATAAAATGGTCGACATCCCCCATGCCAAGAAATTTGAATGTTTGAATATGATGTGTACTAGCCACTTTCCTAGCCTTTTATTTCACTTTTTACATATCATTTACATTCATTTGCATTTCATTTTACAACATCATGCTCAGCATTACTCTCTTATATTTAGCAATGTTACTTAAGTATTTGACTTTGTATTTTTCTATCTAATGTATTGGTTCTAAATAAATTGCATATTTCATGTAATAATTCAGAGAATCAAACCTGATGATTGGTTTGATGATTGGTCCTGGGATTTGAACCCACAACTTTCCAATCACAGAGACAACTCCCTAACCACCAGACCACCAGCTTGTAGGGTAGGGTGAGGTGGGGCAGGGCACATAGAAAGTAATTGAGTAAACAAGTTGGATATTTTATGCAAAATGAAGTGGAGTGGAACATAAAAGCAATCTCAATAAATGGAAACACTTCAGAAAAGTTTATTAAAGCAGCATGTGTGCTGTCCAGCCCTGTTTATACTACTGTGTGGGGGTTTCATCTCTTACCCTACTTAGCCATACATAGAAGGGGGGGGGTTAACTTGCTCAAAGGTTCTGCCATTGGCAGTCCTGTACAAGTAGAATGGAAGGTAATGAAAGGTAAAAACATGTCTAAATGAATGGAAACACTTAATAAATGTAGATAATAGTACCACGTGTGCTGCCTGGCCCCGTTTATACTGCTCTTACGTTCCTTAGCCAAACACAGGGGGCGTGGCCTCTCGCCGCGTGGGCGGGGTTAGAGCGCCCCTACAGTCCAGGTGGTGGCGCTGGTTTCGCGAGCGTCCTCCTCCAGCCGCGCCGGAGTGAAGAAGCAGGTAGATCTCTCGGACCTGAGGGTCTTCACGTTCCTTCAGTGGTTGTTCAGTGAAACAGGGCCTGATCTCACAGTAAGGAGCTCATTCTTTCACATCAGACCATTACTGCATGCTTTATTCTCACTGTATTGGTCTTTTCTCTGGTCTCTGGTTCTTATTGGGAGTGCACTCGTGTTGTGCTGGCCGTAGTGTTATTTGATTGTTTTTAAGTTTTCATAATTATTATTGTTTCTCTCTATCTTCCTACCTTTTCTGCTTGATCATAACACCCACAGACAGTGTGGGTTTGTTGTTTGGCCTCTTCATTGTTTCTCCCCGCCATGTCTGCCCGTCTTTGTCTGTATTGTCCTGAACTAAACGCGTAGAAGTGACATAAAATTCTTGAGATAAATTACATGACAAAAATATAACTAACTATTTAAAGTGTTTTAACTGTGTTCCAATATGTAAAATAGAGCTAAAACGAGGTTAGCTGGTGGTCTTAAAGCTGTTAGCAGACGAGGTCTCCCTAGCAACGGGGCCCAGTTACTGTTTACATCTGTGTGTGCAGCTTTTTTGTGTGTGAGACAGGTCCAGAAGTTCTTCAAATCTCTTGCTGATGTTGTTTTATATTTGTTATAAATGTGTATGTGACTGATTCCAGCCCCCTGGATACTTTATTATTTAGCTAAGTCTCTAGCTAATAGCAGCCTGCCCTAGGTTTGCTAGCTAGCTAACTGTACTAAATGGACAAAAGTATTGGGACACATGTGTTTGGCCCCTTACTTCTAGTGAAGGACAATCTTAATACTTCGGCAGACCAAGACATTTTGGACAACGCCATGCTTCCAACTTTGTGGACCCAGTTTGGGGAAGAATCTTTTCTATTAAAGCATGACTGTGTCCCAGTGCACAAAGCGAGCTGGAAGAGCTTGACCTCAACCCCATCCAGCACCTTTGGGATGAACTGGAACGGAGATTGCGAGCCAGACCTTCTCGTCCAACATCAATGTCTGACCTCATAAATGCTCTACAGAATGAATGGACACAAATTCCCATCTTTTCCACCAGCCTGAGTCTTAAGTACTAATAATATATAACTAGACTTGAGCACGATAAGTATGTCTTTGATTCAGGATGAGTTAGAGACAGAAAATGGACCTGGATGGAGACTGATTATATTTCGTTTCTCTGTGGGTATCTGACCCTTTCCTCAGGCAGAAGAGGACTGGAATAGGGTGGTGTAGACTTTTTATGTTTGTTTATGTAAAGCTGTTTCAGGACATGGTGCACCCCCCCCTTAGTGTTGTCACAATACTTAAATTCAATACAATACTTTGAAAAATCTAAATTTTGATACCAAAGACAGATCATTTTTTCTCCAAGATGAGCATGCCCTGTTTGAACAATTACTTAATACTGTCTACCTCACTTTTTGCATTTTTTTGCACAGAATCTAGTATTAGTCATAAAACTATTCATTCTTACCAGTGATGTTACTTCTCCTATGGACTGCACTGGGTGGTGTTTTGCCCTGTAAATTATTGCACTATTGCGCTGGTGTTCTGTTTTTGTTCTTGGTATTACTCTATGGTCCTGGATGAATGTTGTTTCATTTCACTGTGCATATGGTTAAAATGACAAACTCCTATGAGTACCTACATTAATTAATTGGTACGCACCCAAATTCAAATATTTTCACCTCACCTTGGGCGCTGGAACCATGACAACTCAACAGATTGATTTGACATGTTTGGGCGATAAAATAACCTTGGTATGGGATCACCGTAAAATGTATATGGATTATAAGTTTTGGGCATTTTTATGTGGCTGTTCAATCTGTCCACTAAACACTGTCCATTAACAACAACAAAACAATAATAATACTCTTATTATATATATATAATATGTGATTGCAATATGATGTAAATATATAATGCATTTTGCACATTCACAAATCAGGGGCACAAATCAGTTTTTTAAAATGACATTGTGTTTGTGGTATAATATGGCACCATTTTGTATTGCTGGTACTAGGGCTGCACGATATATCGCAAATTTACCGTCATCGCAATATCAACACGCGCGATATACATAACGCGAAAGACTGATTGAACTGCGATAAATGGTGTTTTTCCAAAGCTAGAAGCGAGTGCTAAGCACATGGAAAGTAGAGCTGTAATACTCAGATCCCTTTTAGGATTCGGCTCCCTCTGAGTCACTCACTAAACTGATCCGGGTGTGTGGGTCACTTATGTCAGTACTGGAAGTAAACCGGCGGATTCACTGACTCGGCCTACGTGCTTCAGGAGCGCTAACCCGCACTCTGAGCGATTCAGATTCGGCTATTTTCGGTTCTGACTGAAACAAGGAGTCCACTTGTAGCTCATTTCCACCACCGGGGTGCCGGTGCTGCCGCTAACTGCCCCGGGAGCCCTAACGGCTCAGCTTTCAACCGCTGTATTAAACTATTATTAACAATGCAATTACTAATAAACTGCCATAATCTCTAACGACTCTGTCACTCAGAACCATGTATTGATCGGTTGTATTCGATGGCTAGCCTAAGACAGCGGCTAAAGTTAGCCTCTTAGCTTCTCGCTCAAATTACCCATCCCATCTTAAATCGTGCTTCTGTTTCCATTTCATTTAAGGTGGAACGGATAATTCGAGCGAGAAGCTAACATCACCCGTATTTGTTTTTTTTTTACCTTTATTAGTAGTTTGTAAGCTAAAAATATTCTGAGGACCATACTAAACACTTTTAATAAACATTTGCTGCATTTTAACCCCACTAGAGGCTCAGCTGTGGCCTGAACTAACCTCATACACTCTGTATTAACATGAATAAATATTAATGCAGTTTTGGGTCTAATCTAATACCTGTTCAAATGAATGTCTGAGAAAAGCAGATAAGAATGGTGATAAATGAGAGTAACTTGTTTTTTACACTGGCTGCACAGCTGTAGTGCTCATTATTAAAGGGTACATATACCCAATTTCTAGCCCCGTTTTATAATTTATGTTTACATTTATTTAAGATTATTAAAATTATTTTAAAATTATTTTTAGATGTTTTTCAATAATATACAATGGTTCAAATGTTTTAGGTAAATTCTTTTAAAAAAAATACATGTTGGAATGGAAACATTGCATTTCATTTTTTTTCTGCATAGACTAATCAGCGTCTGGAGTCTATGTTACCAGCTAAGTTTTTACTTACTTATAGCATGTGATATCGCCATCGCAACACTCAATAACATTCTCGCATATCGCATGTTTTCCTAATATCGTGCAGCCCTAGCTGGTACATGTCGACATTGATCACTGTGATGCGCACTGTGATGAGTTGTGTGAGTACTCTGTTTGACAGTAAAATATTTTGACCTTTTTTGGAAGCCTGAATCTCGTGTCCTGGTCAGTATTGTGTGTTTAATTTGACCATATCATCCAGCCCAGTATACTCTATACTTAATATTTTTTTAAATTAATGTTTACATAAGCATTGCAGGGCTCAAAATATTTTTTTTTCCTTTTTCTCCAGCAGAAATGAACGTCATACTCCTGACCTCGGGAGAGATAAAACTGCAGACCGAGCCCATAAGTATCTTCTGTGCTCAGCAAGTGCAGGTCGACCAGAGGAAAGCTCACCACTGCTCAGAGTGCGGGAAGAGTTACCGTCAGCGGAGTCACCTGCAGGCGCACCAGCGCGTCCACACGGGAGAGAGGCCATACCACTGCTCTGAGTGCGGGAAGAGCTTCAGTCGGCCCTGTCACCTCCAGAGACACCAGCACGCCCACATAGAAGAGAAGGCGTACAGCTGCACAGAGTGCGGGAAAAGGTTTAGTCGGCACTGTCATGTCCAGAGACACCAGCTCATCCACACGGGAGAGAGGCCGTACCACTGCCAGGAGTGCGGCAAGAGCTTTAATCGGCATTGCCACCTCCAGAGACACCAGCGCATCCACTCGGGAGAGAAGCCGTACTGCTGCTCGGAGTGCGGGAAGACCTTTACCACGCTGAGTTACCTCCAGGAACACCAGCGCAGTCACACGGGAGAGAAGCCGCATCACTGCTCGTACTGCGGGAAGACTTTTTCCAGGCCGAGCCATCTCCTGGAGCACCAGCGCATCCACACAGGAGAGAAGCCCTACATCTGCTCAGAATGCGGGAGAAGTTTCACCATGCAGAGCCACCTCCGATCACACCAGCGCATCCACACAGGAGAGAAGCCGTATTACTGCTCGGACTGTGGCAAGAACTTCAGGCATTCCAATAGTTTAAAGCTGCACAAATGCATTAAGAAGGAGGTGGAACCCGGTGACGCTTGAGTGACCACTATTGACCATTCTGCATTTCGGCTTTAGCACCTCGGCGATTTACTGGAAGGCAACCCAATTACAGCTATCTTTGTAACAGACTGTATTGTAGATTAGGGCTGCTCAGCCTTGCTCCAGGTGATCCTGATGAAAGTTCAGTTTGTAATGGACGGCTCTCATGATGCCACATGCCTTTATTTTTAGTACAATGGATGCCCCAAAACCTGCCAAGACCCTACAGTCTTTGCAGGACTGTTCACATGTGCTACATGACATGGCTTTGACAGGATTTTGTTGACCTGGATAACGGCAATGATGTGGAATTAAGTTGAAGATGTAAATCTCTGCAATGTTTTCTTCATGATAAGCTGGCAGAAGTGGGAGAAAAAAATTCTGTAGTTAGAAATGTACCTATATCTAATAATCCTTACTTAAAGGCCCCATGGCATGAAAATGTCATGTTATGAGATTTTTTTAACATAAATACGAGTTCCCCTAGCCTTCCTATGGTCCTGCAGTGGCTAGAAATGGCGATAGGTGTAAAGAGTGCCTTGATCATCCTGCTCTGCTGTTGAGAGAATGACAGCTCAGATGGCCCAATCTGGAATTTTCCCCTTATGTCGTCATAAGGGGTAAGGTTACCTCCCCATTCTCATGCTTTACCCTCCCAGAGAATTTCGCCCCCGCCTTCCCTAAAAAATTAGCTACACCGACTGTCAATGCGATCGTGTGAGAGACCACTTTTTTCTCAAGAGACATCATGGCTTGCAAACCAGCGAAGCATGGCAGTTGCTCGGTGCTTAGATGTACAAATGAGCACAAAGGAATTTTTTAGTGCCTTCATTTGAGCCTCTGAAGGACCTGCTGTAGTTGCTGAGTTTCATCTTCAGGTACTTCTCCATCTGTAGGAGATTCTGGGTCAAACTGGAAAGCTAGAACGACTGCGTGTCTACGGGCCATTGCTATACACTGTAAACATTAGCGCGTGGTACCATGGGCGCAAGCTGGCCCCTCCCCCCCTCCACCTTGCCCCACCTCTCTCCTCCTCATTATTATTTAAAGCTACAGGCACAGAAACTGCACGTCCTGGGGAAATCTCACTGTGGGACTGGCTGGAAGTGGCTGTAATTCTACACCAAGGCTGAATTTCTGAAAGAGATTTGTACAGTCTATCTATATAAAAGCATACAAAGCAGCATGTCATGGGACCTTAAAGAACTCTGTCTGCCAAAGAGCCTCTCCTTAAACGGTTAACCAAGACATAGATAATATTAACGGCAAACCTGATTTGTAATTTTAGGTTTGGAACCAAATTAAATTGACTAGTTTGCCTACAGCATAGAGAGGTTTTGAATTTGTTCTTTTTTTTTTTTAGCCGCCTCGATTACGGAGCTGACTGGACTAGAAAAATTGAATTTTTATATGATCGATACTCAGCTCCTGACCATCCGATCGATTAGCTGTGTACAAGTGCAACAGTTCAGGGTCTTAGGCCATGTCCACACGTACACGGGAATTTCTGGAAAATTTATTTTTTTCTATGCGTTTTGGCGTTACGAGAAAAACAAAGATTTTGACAAACGGACCGTTGCGCGTCATACAGTGCACCACTCGTATGATTTCACAGTATGTGCCGTGTTTACATGAGGTTTTCGTCAACAATGCCCGACCTATACAAAGTACTATTGCTCTCAACCTCGTTAGAAGTTTTGGCATGTTTTTCTCCCACATCTGCTAGTCTCTGGTTTATAAGATTCATTTTCTAGATCATGCCAGAAAGATTAGATGCTAGCTATACAATTCCTGAAGACAAGTCCATGTGCTCTAATTGAGACGACAGAACAAATGTAATAACCATGTGTTATCGGATATAATTTGTTAGATTAAGCAGAATCTTTACATTAAAATGTTCTAAGTAGGAAAATAAGATTTTTTAAATACTGTCCGTGAACAGCCCTTTTCAAAATGTTACCTCCAGCATTAAGGATTGAAACCAGCCGATAATCTTTTTTTTTTTAACAGGCTACTATTTACCATCACTACTATCTGTGATAATTATTAGTTGCAGAACATCCTCCCCCAGCGTTTCACGTTAAAGCATCATCCAGTGGCCGAAAGAATATGGACCCCTGACCATGATACCTGTTTGACCCTACTGGACATAGACATGTCCCTCTTTGCTCCACTCTTCTGGGAAGGCTTTTCACCAGATTTTGGAGTGTCAGTAGGAATTTGTGCCCATTCACTCATTTGAAGTCTGAGATTTCATGAATTAACTTGTGGCAAAAGGAGGATGTTTAAAGTTTACTGAGATTTTCAATACGACTCATTTTACAGCTAGGTTTTGTCTGTGGAGATTCCATGACTGTTGATGTAATGCGCTTGTTAGCAATAGGTGTGACTGAAACACACTCAATTAGGACATTAACAGCGTGTCCACATACTTTTGGCCATGTAGTATATATTAAGATTAGCATTATATAGAGTGTCAGAAAAGTAATTATATAAGTTTAAAAGACAAATATGAGATCACCTCACAACTTGGACCCCTGAGCAGAGACGAATCAAAACAATCCCTTGCCCGATTAACAAATTGACCCCTGACCCTGTTGACAAAGTTTATGGTGATTCCCCCAACACTTTGGAAATCAAACTGAAACTCCTGGGCCGGTCTCAGGAAACATGTTCAACTTTGAGAGTAGTCCTTTTACACAATCCTTTTACACAATATTAGACTGGACACTGAGGACTGAGACTGCTGTAAAATTTCATAGGCTAAAGGGGCAGGCCATGTCATTATTTTTTTAACAATCATTTTTACTATTAGTTAATGATGATCTTGATGGCAGTTTAGCGTCTGTTTTGATGGTTATTTTTTCATACATGTATCAGATGTTTTATTTTTCTGGGTTTCTGGTGTAATTTGATAACTGATGTCTGAGGTGTCAATGTTGGGCAAGGCTTAGTGAACCGATACTGAAATACCAACATTTGCAATACTAATGTTTTTTTTTGGAATAATTACAACACAGACCTTGTTTTCAGCTGTAAACTGAATATCTAGCTTTCAATGAATGTGTCTTTGATGCTGGAAAAAAAATGTGAAAATTGTACTGTGGCTAATAAACGCAAAGAATGACTTCTTTTTCTTCCACCCACTCTTTCTTTGTCTCTCTCATACACTCATCCAAAGAGGCAGTATAGTTCTGCATATGGTATTTTTTACCCCAATTAATAGTAAAATAAACAGTTGCATGTCAAAACGTTTATTCAAGGACTCTTAGCAGTATTCTTAGCAGTATTCAAAATTCTTTAATTTAACTGAATTAAACTAAACATCCCATTTCACATGGCCCTGATGGGACTATTTAGACTGTGTACAGTTCTCCATCTCTTCACTTGCAAAGAAAAACAGAAACTAAAATTGAATAATGCTGCCAATCAGAGAACCTTTAGCAGAGAGGAAGAGGGAAAAACACTGGCCCCATCCACATGGCAGTAAATGAATAAACAATTGGTGAAGCAGAAGCATAAAATGACTGACAATTTGTCTTTTGATGGTGGACTTAAGAATGGACCCTGATATGTACTGTGGGCCCCACATGCACAACAACAGTGAGCTCTCCTTATTGGAGCAGTTTTGTCTTCAAGCTTTGGGCTTTTCTCGAGAGTTGAGTCACATCCAACTCCATTACCACTTTTTGAATCACCTCAGAAGTGTAGTGGAGCTGTGGTGGATACCTCATGTTCAAGGAGTAAAAAAGTCCAAACAGCATGGCTGTTGCAGTGGCCACATTGTCCAGATCTTGAAGCACCACCAGCATCAGAAAAGTCATTGCCTGGCGTCTCTCTGGTGACACAGATTCCCACTGTTGTTTTCTTGATGGCAGTGGCCTCAGTCATGTCCTGGTTAAAAATAAAACATTTCTTGAAGCTATCAACAACAACAACAACAGATCACTTTTTAACGCAGCACAAAACAGTCACTATGTACTCCTGCACCAAGCATTCTTGAAATATCAAACAGAGAATAACAATGTGAAGGTATACACGACAGTAAGAGGGTGACAACGTCTTGTTCTCACCACAAAAACTTGAGCCCATGATCCATCAGCTGACTTCAGGTGATATGCAGACTTCAGATTGTCTGTCAATCTGAAGCAAAACAGAAATAAAAATATAGGCATTGCAAAACTGTATTTCAATAACACTATTATTATTATAACTGTATTTCTTAACACAATTTGTATGCAACACAAATATAGCCCTTTGCCTTCATGTGTAATATGCATTTTTGTAGGCTACACATTTTCTAACATGTATAACTTGCCTATGCATATGCTGTTAAATGGCCGTCAAAAGTCCTGTAAATTCAGAGAATAACTACTGTGGTGGCAGTGAAAGTTCGAGCATCCTCTCATCAATCACCTTCAAGTAGCCTCAACCTAGGGACTTTTTTTAATTCACTTTTGAAATTAAAAGATGAATGATATCCTACTAAACTAATGAATGTAACAACCAATGGCAAAAAATGCTTTAAGCTCTGTCAGTTGAGACTCAAACACACAACACTTACAACTAGGTATGATTTAAAAACACAGTTCATTCAATTTTACTGTATAGATACATAGTTCAACATTCAGTTAAATCTGATATTTACTTGCCAGTGAAAAATCGACCGGTCATTGGTTGCCTTTCCTTGACCTATTTTTTCTGCACTGCAACATTTCTACCCGGACACGTTTGTTGCGCGCACACTTTTGCTGTGCGCACTCATTCCAAATATTGTTGCAGTGTGTGGTTTAGGTACCTTGAATAAACTGGCTGGCCAGGTCATTTTGGACGGGTGCTGAATCCCGTCAGCACTCCCCTGAACGACAGCGAGAGGGGCCGGTCGTGGCTCAAAATGCCCGGGCCGATTTTTTTGTCCCAGTCCAGTCCTGGTGCCACCCCAAACATGATCACCGATCCATTCAAGCCACCCCAATGAACATTTCCTAGCTCCACCACTGTTATCATGTAGGAAGTAGTTGAGGAAATAAGTCAGATATTTTAATGTGAAATGAAGTGGAGTGGAAGGTAAAAACAATCTCAATAAATGGAAATCCTTCATAAAAGTACACAAAAGTACCATGTGTCCTTTCCAGCCCTGTTAATCCTGCTGTGTGTGGGTTTCACTTTTTAGCCTCCTTGGGGGGTGGAGCTGGTACCTTGCTCAAAGGTACCTCAGTGGTGCCACTGGCAGTTTTTGAGCCCACAACTTTCCCATCACAGAGGCAACTCCCTAACCACCAGACCACCAGCTTGCAGGGTAGGGTAGGGTAGGACATGTAGAAAGTAGTTGAGTAAGCAAATCAGATATTTCATGCAAAATGAAGTGGAGTGGAAGATAAAAGCAATCTCAATAAATGGAAACACTTCATAAAAGTAAATAAAAGCAGCACGTGTGCTGTCCAGCCCTGTTTATACTACTGTGTGGGGGTTTCATCTCTTACCCTACTTAGCCAAACATAGAAGGGGGGTTACTTTGCTCAAAGGTTCTGCCACTGGCAGTCCTGTACAAGTAGAATGGAAGGTAATGAAAGGTAAAAACATGTCTAAATGAATGGGAACACTTCATAAACGTAGGTAATAGTACCACATGTGCTGCCTGGCCCCGTTTATACTGCTCTTACCTTCTTTAGCCAAACACAGGGGGCGTGGCCTCTCGCCGTGTGGGCGGGGTTAGAGCGGCCCTACAGTCCAGGTGGTGGCGCTGATTTAGCAAGTGTCCTCCTCCAGCCGCGCCGGAGTGAAGAAGCAGGTAGTGTCTCTCGGACCTGAGGGTCTTCACGTTCCACCTGTGGTTAAGAGAAACAGAGGCTGATTCAAGATTCAGTGTATTGGTCTTTTCTCTGGTCTCTGGTTCTTATTTGGAGTGCACTCGTGTTGTGCATAAAACCTCTCGTGATAAATTACATGACAAAAATATAACAAACTCTTTAAACCGTTTTAACTGTATTCCAATACGTAAAATTAAGCTAAAATGAGGTTACCTGGTGATTCTAAAGCTTTTAGCAAACAGAGGGTCTCCATAGCAACGGGGCCCAGTTACTGTTTACATCTGTGTGTGCAGCTTTTTTGTGTGTGAGACAGGTCCAGAAGTTCTTCAAATCTCTTGCTGAGGTTGTTTTATATTTTTTATAAATGTGTATGTGATTGATTTCAGCCACCCTGGATACTTTATTATTTAGCTAAGTCTCTAGCTATGGAAGCTTGCCCTGGGTTAACTAGCTAACTACGTTATGTGGACTAAAGTATTGGGACACCTGTGTTTGGCCGCTTACTTCCAGTGAAGCACCAAGACATTTTTGACAATGCCATGCTTCCAACTTTGTAGACCCAGTTTGGGGAAGAACCTTTTCTATTCCAGCATGGCTGTGCCCCAGTGCACAAAGCAAGCTCCATGGTCCTGGATGAATGTTGTTTCATTTCACTGTGTATATGATTAAAATGACAAACTCCTACTTGGCTTGATTGTCCAATATCATGATTTCAGCATATCGTTGCTGTCTGGTGGAATCCTTGTAACTCCACTTTTCGTCTTTATTGTTTTTTTTCATAAATCGATACTATTGGCCAATCTCCATGTGGGTCTGTAAAATTTAGAAATTATTAACCAATGAAAAGTGTTGAAAATAGTTATACCAGTTTTGATGACACAGTATTAATTTATTTAGAATATACATCGTTTTGGACACATGAGGTTTCCGCCCAACAGCAACGATATTATAAACAAGAGCAAGAGTAAATCATTGTTCCTATCCAAAGCCCCCAGACTGGTATTCAAAAGTCAATCACATACATGCAGTGTGAATACCATTTGTAAAGAGTGAACTTGGTGTAATGTCAGTGTAAAAAAATGAATGGATGGAAGAATAGATACTTTTTGCCCCCCCAGATAAGCCAAATGCCCACCCACACTTCTGGTCACACCTCTGGTTCCAAATGAGAACCAATTCAAAAATAGCCGGGACCGGGTATTGTTAAACACCGCATCATGTGTGGTTATCTGCCAGGATCTGTTTTAGTTGGGATTCGCTATGTTTCTTAAAACAACAACACACATTTATTTTACGTGGTTACTTTCTTCAGTTATTTATTTAATGTAAAATTGCAAATTGTTTTATTATTAACACATCAGTCGTCTGTTTGGTTTGAATCATTCTGAATATTTTGTTTTATTATTTAAACAGTTGTCCTCTTTTTGTTTTTTTTGTGTTTTTTTTTTTTTTTTTTATCTTTGTGGAATCGAAATAGGGAATCGATAAGAACCGGAATCCATTAAGCGGAACCAGAATTGAAAAAAATCAAAGGATACCCATCCCTATTTAAGGGTTATGAGTTTAAAATGAAATTAAAGTTTTTGGGAGCATATTTGGGGGCATATTTAGGGTTTACACTATGAAAATAGGTATTTTAGGTATTTTTTAGCCACATCACAACAGTGCGGTTTTTCATTATACGCGGGTGCTCTTGGAACGTAACCCCCGCGAAAAGCGGGCGGTTACTGTTCATGTAAAATCTCCAGTGGTACCACAATCACAAAAAAAGCTCTTTGTGTAATGACAGATGCATTTGATCGTTGTTCATGATGAGTTGTGTGAGTACTCTGTTCGACAGTAAAATATTTTGAGCTTATTTGGAAGCCTGAGCCCAGTATACTCTATACTTAATATTTTTTTCTTGAATAAATGTTTACGTAAGCATTGCTGGGCTCAAAATATTTTTCCCTTTTCTCCAGCAGAAATGAACGTCATACTCCTGACCTCGGGAGAGATAAAACTGCAGACCGAGCCCATAAGTATCTTCTGTGCTCAGCAAGTGCAGGTCGACCAGAGGAAAGCTCACCAGCGCGTCCACTCGGGAGAGAGGCCGTACCACTGCTCCGAGTGCGGGAAGAGCTATACCACGCAGAGTCACCTACAAACACACCAGCGCGTCCACTCGGGAGAGAAGCCCTACGACTGCCACGAGTGTGGGAAGAGTTTCACTCAGCAGAGTCACCTCAGATCACACCAAAGCATCCACTTGGGAGAGAAGCCGCATCACTGCTCGTACTGCGGGAAGAATTTTTCCAGGCCGAGCAGTCTCCTGGAGCACCAGCGCATCCACACAGGAGAGAAGCCGTATTACTGCTCGGACTGTGGGAAGAATTTCAGGCATTCCAACAGTGTAAAGCTGCACAAGTGTAATAAGAAGGAGATGGAAACCGAATCGCACTCTTACCCTTGGTGATCCTGATGACCGTTCATTATCTAATGAATGACTTTTCACCAGTTTAAAAGGACAGTCACTGGAACTATATGGTACATGTTAAGAAATGTATATAATGGTCATTTCTATATAGAAACGAAATTGGATATATTATAAATGAAAATATATACATTAAATATATTAAATTAAATATTAAATTTGACCTGCACCACTTGAAACTAAAAGAGCAGACATGCCTGAAATTAAAGTTATTGGCAGACAAAACATTTGACGAACCATCTCAAAGATCTAACGGTGCTTTTTTGAGTAAAGTAGTCTGGTGAGGATGAAGCTAGAATTGGGAGCTCAGGCTCATACCTGCTTGTTGGGCAAGTTCTGGCTGCTGCCACCATTTAAAGATCCACCAGTAGCCATTTAATCCCCCTTCCCCCCCGCTTGTCTGGGAATGTGCCTTAAAACATAAATTGCGATGCCCATAATTTCTTTAACTGTGCTTTTGACAAGTTTTTTCCATGGCTTTGTGCTTGATGTTTTCCCAGCTTGATGTGCATCAACAACTCTTTCTGGTTTTCTCAGAAATCACCTTTGTTTATGCCGTGATACAGTTCCACAAACGTGTTGTGATCTAACTTTTATGTTTGTGTTCTTTAAATAAAATGGTGTTCCCTCACACTTGATTGTCATCCTATTGACTGAAAACACCTGACGTTAATGTCACCTTCAAATTCACCACTAATCCTAGAGGTTCATGTATTTTTATCCCTCACAGATTTGTAACATTGAATAGTTTCATCTAACAAAAATGTGGTCAGCTATAACATTTTATCATTTGTTTAATTGTGCTCTTTATCTACTTTTAGGACTTTTAGTGTGAAAATCAGATGTTGATTTAGGTCATATTTATGCACATAAACATAGAACATTGTGGGTGCACAAACTTTCAAGCAGCCAAGAAAATGACATGGAAAAAGTAAACTGTAAAATGGACAAACATGAAACTGACATCACCTTGGAGGAAAACCAAAGTATGTGGTAAAGATTCCACAGGCTGGACCATCCTCCTCAGGAGCACCATGCATCAAACCAGCAAAATCCATTTACACATAGAAAAGGAGACGAGAGGATTCCATCCTCTGTGATATTTGTTGCGTGTCTTGCATAATCGAATTATGTTTGTGATTTTCTGGTCAGATGCTCCTTTTGACTCAAATGGAGTATCCCAAGAACCTCGTAGGACCTTCATACAGTTCTAAGCCAGAATGGAGCCCAGTTGATGGTTTTGTTTGTGTGAAGTCAGTGACACACCTTCAGGGTGTTACTTCCGGTCTTTAAAAGAGAGGCTGTTTACAGAATTGCCTATATTTTTGGGTGCATTGGGGTAACCTACTTTTTGGTGACCTATTAGACATTTGTCTGTCCATCTATCCATCCTTCCTTCCATCTACCCACCCATCTTTCCATTCATCCTTCCGTCTGTCCATCCATTTATCCATTCATTCATTCATTATCTGAGATTAGGGGGGTGCTGGAGCTCGAACCACTGCCCTTGAGATGAAAAGTAGAAACACACCGAGGACAGGTCACCAGTCCATCACAGGACACACACACAGTCTGGACAAGACATGATTTTGGTGAAAATCTATTATCCCATTCAAGGTTAGTTAACGATGGCCTGGAACATTGGTGGTGTCCAGTGTTGTGCACGAACGCGTTACTATATTTCGTGAACGCTGAACTGAACTGAGTCGTTTACAAATTATGAACGTAACCGTGAGTGTCGTTCACTCTCGCGAGACTGAACGTAGTTCACGTTCTACGTTCGCAGGCTATAGTGATGGGAAGTTCGGCTCTTTTCAGAGAGCCGGCTCTTGTGGCACGGCTCCCAAAGAAGAGCCGGTTCTTTCGGCTCTCAAACGGCTCTTAGTCTATTATCATCTGTAGCCTCATATTTTAGCCTAACTTGGCTATGTGTGCTGATAGAAAAAGTGGGGAGCGGCTCTTCTGATTCACTAAAAAGAATCGGCTCTTCTGAATCACTATAAAGAATCGGCTTGTCTGATTCACTACAAAGAACCGGCTCTTCTGATTCACTATAAAGAATCGGCTTGTCTGATTCACTACAAAGAACCGGCTCTTCTAATTCACTACAAAGAATCGGCTCTCAGTAGCAGGCTAGCACGAGGGCATGGCTGGTGCTTCAAGTTCGGACGCCTCGTCAGAAATACACATGGGAAATAAGCTTATAAAAGGAAGATATTTATGTTTAGTACAGCTAAATACTGGATGTTTGAGGTTTAGAGCTGTACATTTTCACTAATTTGATAAGGATTTAAAATAAGACAACGGCTGTTAGTTTATTTTAGTTATGTTCTTTTCTGAGCACTTTAAAAGATATGTCTTTGTGTTAATGTTTTCTGAATAAAAATTCCATATACAGTAAAATGAGGTGCAGACCTCATTTTTCCACTTTCACCATAACATGATGCGTTGCTTAAGTGGTAAGATCTATTCTCAACTTCAAAACTGGTTTTTAATGTAACTTATATCTGTGATTGTTCAGTCGAATGACAAGGAGAAGACTGAAGGAGGTTCAGATAGAAGGACGTTGTATTGAAAATGTAAAAAAAAAAACAAGAAAAAACGTGAACTAGTTCTTTTTCAGTGTGAACTGGCAACAACACTGGTGGTGTCTTTATTTCAGTGTCTTTACTTTGATTATTTCTTTGCATTTGTGGATGTTTGTTAGGTCATTTGTCCTATGCATCACTTTTGTGCACTAGGGGAAGTCTTGAAGCTGCTTTTTGAGAGTTTATTCATCATAAATATAAATGAGTGTTCCTTCAGAATAAATGAATAAATAAAAAGACTGTGGAAAATAAACATGTAAAATTGGAACCTTTTCACTCTCTCTGCTTCCCATACACATAAAATAATTACAAACCATATTTTATTTATATAACATGTTTCATGAACATAATGCAATCAAAGTTTTTCGCAGAGGGCTGAACATCAAACAGGATCAAAATAGAAAATCACAGTTTTATCGGTGCATTCATAGCAAGAAAAATATGGTATAATGATATTTTAATTAATTTATACTTATACTTTATAAAGTATGACGGGTGGGATTAAAAAAACCTATCCGGCTTCGAGATCACGTGACTGAAGTGCACACGGTTGGAGGCGCTGCGACTCTGTGATTCGGTTCTGCAGCCGAGATCCAGTAGAGAAGAAGATAATCCAGTCCACACCTCAGGGCTGGAGGGGAGGAGGACCTCCATTTCTGACAGAAAGGAGCTTCTCAGAACCTCCCCCGTTCCTCCTCAGGGCTGAAGGAGAACAGGACCTCCATTTCTGGCAGAGAGGAGCTTCTCAGAACCTCCTCAGCAACAGCTGGACAGAGGTGAGCTGTTTCAGACTCAGGAAGAAACTGAGGAGGAGGGACTCAGTCAGGTCAGCTCTTCTGTCTGGCTGTCTGTTTTCTTTTTTGTTTTACAGTAATGATGCTCTGGTTAATGAACTGCTGTTTATTGTCTAACTGCTGGAGATTCTGAGCACTGTATTTGCTTCTAAACATGTACTAGATGGACAAAAGTATTGGGACACACCTGTTTTTAAGGGTTTGGGCTAGGCTCCTTACTTCCAGAGAAGGACAATCTTAATATTTCAGCAGACCAAGACATTTTAGACGACGTCGTGCTTCCACCTTTGTGGACACAGTTCGGGGAAGAACCTTTTCTGTTCCAGCATGACTGTATCCCAGTGCACAAAGCGAGCTCCATAAAGACGTGGCTGGTGGAGTTCAGTTTGGAAGAACTTGACTGGCCGCACAGAGTCCTGACCTCAACCCCATCCAGCACCTTTGGGATGAACTGGAATGTAGATTGCGAGCCAGACATTCTCGTCCAACATCAGTGCCTGATTTCATAAATGCTGCTAAGGAATTTCAAAATCTTGTGGAAAGCTCCATATTAAAGTTCAGGTAAAACAACAGATGAAACACAGGCTTCTAGGACCAACTTGGCAAGAACTGTACCAGGATTACATTGAATTCGATTGAACTAGTGTGTTCTTAAGCCTTTCAATCAGACCTTTTCAGCTGTTTGTGCTACAGCAGCTCTTCTATGGGCTCAGCCTTCGCTCCCTACAGTGAGCCTGTCATTGGTTTGCTGGTTGGACAAGACCTGCTGTTTTGATGTTCTGAACCAGTCGTCCGGACATCACAGTTTGGTCCTCATCAGAGTGTCTCAGATCTTTACACTCACCTATTTTTCCAAAATCAGCTTCATGAACTGACTGTTCACTTGCTACGTAATATCTCCCACCCCTCTAGAGGAGACACTAGCAAGATCATCAGTCGTATTCCCTTCACCTGGCAGTGGTTTTAATGCGTGAGTAATAGGGCCAGTTCAGTGCAAATAATATTAAGTGCAGCAACATACTCCGAACTACAGTTTGTGTCAGTAGTTTTTCACTCAGTTGTGTTACATATATATAGTATTTGGACCAAGCAATTCTGTGTGTAACATAGGGTATTCATGTTGAGCTTTTTTCTTTCTACAGATTTTTGTTTTGATATTATTAAGACTTTATATTATATTGACACTGTCTCTGTGTCTCTGTGTGTTGTGGCAGTCATTACATGAACAATTATGATTCTGATTCTGAAATATTGAATTTGCAATTTGCTAAATTCCTGGTACAATCCATTATGGAGTATTGTTACATTTTACTTGAAATTTAGAACTTTCTTCCATTTTCTCTCTCCAGATGTAAACACCTCTGGAAAGCAACCACCTGTTGCAATCCTTCTACTCATAGATTTGGGGATGGCCCCAAGAGGAGCGTGTTGCACTGCTGAAACCAGGAGAGATTAAAGATCAGAGTATGATGTCCAGTGCCCAGTGATGTCTTTGGTACCTCTCGATTTCAACGGACAAACGGACACAGGTAAGGAGAGAACATACCACTGCT
This sequence comes from Hydrocynus forskahlii, assembly GCA_037974365.1. NCBI lineage: Eukaryota > Metazoa > Chordata > Actinopteri > Characiformes > Alestidae > Hydrocynus > Hydrocynus forskahlii. The sequence goes on from JBBPCX010080081.1 coordinate 20,918, forward strand.
TGGAGTGTGGGAGAGTTTTAAGATGTTTTCAAGAGCTTTATGATGCTCACATGACCATTGTAGGCGGTGGACAGGGGTCAGCATGGGCACTCTGACTGGTCTGCAGCTACACAGCCCCATTCACAACAAGCTAAAGCTGTGCTTTGACACCTTTCAATCAGAGCCAGAATAAACTTTTTCAGCAGTTTGTGCCATGGTAGTTTTTCTGTTGGACTAGACAGGCTAGTCTTACAATCATCGCTCCCTACAATCATCAGTGAGCCTGGAGCCCTTATGATCCTGTCATTGGTTTGCCAGTTTTTTCCTTGGCGCACTTCTGGTAGATAGTGACTACGGCATATCGGGAGCCCCCTTCAAAATGTGCCATTTTGGAGATGCTCCAGCCGTCACGGTTTGGTTCTCGTCAAAGTGTCTCAGATCTCTACTGTTTTTCACTTCACCTTACTGTTTTAGAGTTGTGTCTGATCAGTGTGTGTGTATAATAGTATCAGTTACATCTCTGGTACAATCCATTATGGTGCTTTTTTTTTTTACATTTTACATAAACTTTAACACATTTCTTCCTTCAGATGTAAACTCCACTGGGAGGTAACCACCTGTTGCAAGCCTTCTCCTCATAGAGGAATGTGTTGCACGGCTGAAACCAGGAGAGATTAAAGATCAGAGTATGGCGTCCAGTGCCCAGCTGACCTCTTTGGTAGCCCTTCATAACGACAGGCAAGCGGTGAAAAACGCAGGTAAGGAGAGAACCTACCACTGCTTGGAGTGTGGGAAGAGTTTTAGCCAGCATGGCCACCTGCGGCTGCACCTGCGCATTCACACTGGAGAGAAGCCGTATTCCTGCTCGGTGTGCGGCAAGTGTTTCAGCGACAAGTGTAACCTGAAGGCACACGAGCGGATCCACACGGGCGAGAAGCCGTATCTCTGCTCCGAGTGCGGGAGGTGCTTCAACCAGCCAAGTCATGTCCGACTGCACCGCCGCACCCACACGGGTGAGAAGCCGTATCAGTGTGGCGAGTGTGGCAGGAGCTTCAATCGGCAGAATCATCTCCAGCGGCACCAGCGCATCCACACGGGAGAGAAGCCATACGACTGCTCCGAGTGCGGGAAGAGGTTCGCCCGACAGAGCAACCTCCTGCTACACCAGCGTGTTCACAAAGGAGACAGGCCGTACGAGTGCCCCGAGTGTGGCAAGAGCTTTAACCGGCAGAGTCACCTCCAGCTTCACCAGCGCATCCATACAGGGGAGAAGCCGTATCACTGCTCTGAATGCGGTAAAGGCTTCAATCAGAAGTGCAACCTCCTGCTACACCAGCGCATCCACACCGGAGAGAAACCGTATTACTGCTCAGAGTGTGGGAAGAACTTCAGACATTCAAATACCTTAAAGACTCATAAGTGCATCAAGAGGGAGACGGAGGCCCACGATGGATGAGGATAACGATCGGCTTTGTCAGTTTTAGGTTAAAGATAATGATGCCTGTAGCACTGGGCGGGCAGGAAAGGGTTTTCAAGTGTTTTTGGGATGCTTAGAAATCCAGAAGGTGGGAATCACAATACCTTCTTTCTACTGGAGTGGCAATTAGATGCTGTACTGGGGAAATGTAGTGCACAGCACTGTCTGAGGTCAGAAAGGTGGTGACTGCGCGTAATGGGGCGAGGGAGTAGAGTGGTGTTGAAATAAAGGGCTTCAACCACAGTGACCTTGTTTGTCTCGGATGATCCCAGAGTATAAAGTCCATGATGCTAACACAGTTTCGCTCAGGTTTTTTCTGCTCGGTAGGTCTCCTAGTTGATTTATTCAACACAACTAGTTATTGAATCAGGAAAATACTAGCACATATTGCAATCCGCTATAAAGGCAGTTTATTACCTGCACGACTCAATTCAGCTGCTGGCCGGCAACTACCCGTCAAATGTCTGAGGATCTCCGTTCAGCCCGCTGATGCATCTCCTGCGGCAGTGTTAGCATTTCCTCCAGCATTGTATGCTGATTTGTTCTGTATTCTATAATATTTAACTGCACTATTTTAAGTAGACCAAGTGAATATTAGACACACAGGACTACAGGCCAGACCATGCTATGACTTCTCGCACCAATATCTCAGCTTAAAATGAGGTCACAAGGCATGGGTGGTATCGTTTATGTTTATACCTTCCTTTAACAGTTTGGCCAAAATATGTTTTTACAGAAGAAAATGAAATTTGTGATTGCTTATTAGCTTGGACTATAAAGATGTCGTATCATGTTTCCTGATGACACTAATTAAAGGCAGCATGAGAAAAGCAAAGGTCCTAAGACCCACCCTCGAAAAAAGTGTAGCTGTTTCTTGATGATGCCCTAGATGACGTTGATGAAATGAAATGTTTTCTTTATTATTTGCACTTTAGCTATAAAGCCAGAATTCCACAACAGTAATGGAAGCTAATAGACTTTGTGGCACTATCATATGAACTGCAAGCTAAAATTGCCAAACAGTTGTCTCCTAAGAAATCGACTGGAGAAATAACCGGTCGTACCAAAAACAGCCTCATAAAACACAAGCCAAGTCTTTGCAAAAAATAAACACAGAAATTGGAACTATATCATGTTACAGTTTACTGCACAAAATTCTGTTCATCACAAAACCACAGAGATCCTCCTTTTCATGTTCTTTTACAACATTTTTCCTCTTCTTTTTTCTTCTTTTAATGTATTTTTTTCAGTCATTTCAATCATTTTAGCCATCATAAAACCCGCTGGATGACTGGCTTTGATTAAATCTTACAAGGACAATTTGGTTTTGTGGACTTTTTTGTATATGCTGAATATTGTGTAATTATAAGTTACAGTTTTAGTACATATGTCATATCCTGTAACAGTTTTAGTGAATGCATTGTTCTAATGAAAAGGGAGATGGATATGTTCAAAAAACATTTGTTGCAGGGTGCCCTTTTTATGTTTTCTTGGAAATATTTAGTCAGTTCAAAATTGTGTTTGGTGGAGTTTTCCCATTTCTAAGACTTCCAGCATTGGAATGATCATATTCTCCATGAAGCTATATAATGAATTCAAAGTGTTATTTAAACAAATACTTTTTGGAGGCCTACATTTTTTCAAAAGGAACTGGTTCTGTTACTTTTTAATTTTTCTGCTGCTTGGCGTTTGTTTTTCCTGTCCTAGTAACCACCTGAGATTCTTTGAAATAATGTATTTCCAAGAAAATCCACATTTGTGTGTTCAGTTATCCACCAGGGGGTAGCACTGTCTGTCCCACTGACAGAAAGGGCCAGGATATTGCAGCCTGTTGGTAGTTTTGTGACTCTTCTACACATTTCTCGGAGCAGACAGCAAAGAAATCACAATAAAACTCAGTTATGAAAGCTGAAATTGGCTCATTTTTACAAATTCATTCATGGCATTTAGCAGACACCTTTATCCTAAGCGTTTCCTAACTTCCATTTCCTAACTACAGGGGGCAGTCTCCCTGGAGCAACTTGGGGTTAAGGGTGTTGCTCAGGAACCCAGTGGTGGTATGCTGAAGGTAGGATTCAAACCCATGACCTCTTGGTCCAGAGGCAAGTATCCTACCCACTAGGACACCACCACGCCAACTACAGCTACCATACATGTTAATGCTTTTTCTGAGATGTGACTGGGGGGAATAACAGGAAAACTATGTTTTGGACACAGGAACCCAAGAAGCACGTAACTGATCTCTGGAGCGTGGAGGAGTGAAGAAGGAGATGTAGCAGAGCTTCTAACTGAGGTCACGTCTCCGCGCACACCTCACCACAGGCCTCATCCAAATAAGGTTCCTTTACAAAACGTTTCCTCTTTCTTTTCTCTTGATTTCCCTTTAACAGTGCAACATTTCATTAGACGTTCCACGTCTATGTCAGTGCTTAGATCTTTACACAGATCTCTTTCATCTCACTGTTTCTGAACTACAACCTCCACATCACCAAAGTCAAAGTAAACTTTTTACATAAACATATACAGTGAGACGGATGGATTTTACAGAGAACAAAAACACATAGAATACTAATATATGAATTAAATATAAACTCTAGAAGTAATAATGTGCAGTTTAGTATAGAGTAATTTTTCACTTACAAGAATGGTGGAGAATGCTGGAATGTTATTATTATTATTATACTGCTATTTTATTAGTTATTATTGTTTACTTAAAATGACTTATGGTTAGAATTATGAGTATTAGTGTTATAATTACTACGTGTTATCTGTGTGTTGCTGGCTGTGTATGTGGTTTCGGTGTTCCTACAGAATCAAACCACCTTTTTCAGCTTTTGACTTTCTCTCACATTTGAGTCTGTGATAAATTCCACCTTCTACAGTGTTCAGAGTCTCTGCAGACCCATAAGCTCTGCTAACACATTCCCACCCTTAAATGTCTGTTTCTCTGCCCGGTACAGTGTCATAAACCCCCGTCCCTGCTGAGACACCCATTTCCTCACACAAGGGGAGCATAATACGCCAATATCCGAAAGTGAAGTGACTGCAGGGTCAGTTCTGGGCTTTTCAGGGGGGGTTGTAATAAATGCCCACTACCTTAACCAGTTTTCATTCATTTTTGTGACACCTTTGCGGGGTTTGGCAGTAGCTAGAGGAGCATTAAGCAAGTTTTTAATGTGAAATTACCATAAAATATTACTCTTGTGTCCTTTTATGCTTCTGACTCACACTATTAGGAAGTGATAAACTGAAAAGAAACGCTCAAATATCTTCAGCTTGAGTTCAGCCGGTCGACACGTGTAAGCGGTTTTCAGGGTTTTCGATTTATGGCTCATAAATTATATTTATTTGTAATAAATCACCAATGAGTGAGTGTAGTCATTACTTAGGAATTTAGCTTATCCTTAGTGATACTGTGATGTGGTATTTGTATGACCAAACAGAAGCTGAATTATAAATCTCTGCCTCTCTTTTAATTAATATCAGTCAATACAGTTTTATATTAATTTACCGTTTTAGCTTTGTTGGAGCTCTGTTCATTTTACATTTTTAACCAGCATGTATCTGCAGTGTGTGTTTTTTGCAGTCTTACAGTAATAACTGTGGTGTGATTTTAATCCAGTATGAATCTACAGTGTGTGTATATTTTACAGTCTGACAGTAATATAGAATAATTGTAATGCAGTATGAATCTGTCAGGTGTGCGTAGTTTTAGTCTGATGATGATGATAATTGTGGCGTGATTTCAATCCCATATTAATGTGAAGTGTGTGTATTGTTAACGTTTTTTATCTTTATTTTTGATCCAGTATGAATCTGCATTATGTGTAGTTCTTGTGGTTTGTGAAGTGATTTTAATCCAGTATGAATAACTGGGTAGTGAAATCAGTCCAGTGTGAATCTGCGTTGTGTATAGTGTTTACAGTCTAACTGTGACATTAATAACTGTGGAGTGATTTTAATCCAGTATGAATCTGCCATGTGTGTATTGTTTACAGTCTGACAGTAAAAACTGTGGAGTGATTTTAATCCAGTATGAATCTGCCATGTGTGTATTGTTTACAGTCTGACAGTAAAAACTGTGGAGTGATTTTAATCCAGTATGAATCTGCCGTGTGTGTATTGTTTACAGTCTGACAGTAAAAACTGTGGAGTGATTTTAATCCAGTATGAATCTGCCGTGTGTGTAGTGTTTACAGTCTGACAGTAAAAACTGTGGAGTGATTTTAATCCAGTATGAATCTGCTGTGTGTGTAGTTTTAACATGTACTGAACATGGCTTATGCTGCTTGTTGCACATCAGAAACATTAACAATGTAGAAAGTGATAAGCTCTAAATGGGTATATGGTTCTTACATTTATGTATGTATGCAGGTTTAACACACGTATATGGACTTAAATGAGTTATGGACAAATTTGTAATGTAAGACAGCAATCATAAATTGATCCAGGTGTGTCTGAGTGAAATCACAACGCAGCGCAAGTGTCCCACAGGAGTCACAGTGAAAAACACTGGTGGAAAGTTTCTCGGAATAGGAAGGCAGATCTCATTGCATATGAAATGCAAAGACTGACCGATGCCCTCACCCTGTTGCCCTGCACCCTTAACCCATGGAGGCTGGAGATTAAGTGGAACTGAGTCAGGGCACATTAACCCTCCTAAATAAATAACCACCGGCAGCGTTGCTGCACTCTCATTAAACAGGATTTTCCTCCCCCTGCCCCGCAGAGGTGAGGTCATATTTACCCAATGTCGATATGGTGTCGATATGGGAGCAGTTTTTAGCTTCTTTAACTTTAGGGTTTGAACCCCAGATTACTGAGTCCAACATAGTTTAGTGATTAGATCCAACAAAGCCAGTGAAATTAGTTTAACAAACATGCTGTTAATAAGATGAATCATGTTAGAGCATGGAAAACACCAAACAGAGCACTGCAAGAACCTCTTTCCTAGGTAATGGTTGATATTTGATGTTAAAGATGTCTTGATTCTACAGAGCTTTAATGACATAGTACACAGATTTGGCTCAGATGAATACCATTTCTCGACTGGAAATTTTTAAATTCTTTCTGTACCAGAATCTGTAGCATAAATGAAATAAATAAATGACAGAAACCTCAAAAACCACAACCCCTAGATTTTCTAAGCATTTCAGAAGGAAGCCTAGTCATTTGAAGGGTATTCTAGTAGCATAAGCCCCCCTTCTGTTTTCTGGCCACCTTACAATGACTGGACACGTCCAGATGCCGTGTTTCGAGTGTGTAGGTCACAAACACTCAAAATACGCAGACACAAATGCGCAGGTCTTCTGTACAAACTCAGCGTCAGGTGTCACCAACCTTTTCTGCAAAAGACTGGTGCGGCAAGCAGGGGTCGATGTCAGTGTTAAAAATGTGAATACAAACTGCCCCACATAGTCATTGGTTGGGAGGATGACAACCTTGTAGTGAGCACTGTGATGTTCCAGAGAACGACATTCGAACGAAAAAGGCTGCTAAACCCCAGCAAATAAGTGTCAGAATAACTAGTTCAGTCATTTTCAAGAGGAAAGTTCTTGTAGTTACAACTAACTATTCACAAACAAGAGTGCCACCCAAGATTTCAATTAGACTGATAAAGAAGTTAAGAGAGAAGCCAGCAGTCGCTTAAGAAGAGTTGCAGGACAACCTAATAGCATCTGGAAGAACATAATCTGGTCAAACAAAACAAAAATAGATTACTTGCCCAACATGCTTAGAGACTGGTTGAGCGTACAATCCCAAAAACACAGGGAAGTATGAAGGTGGGAGCATCATGATATGGGGCTCTATAAACTCTAAAGGGTCATTTCAGGTTGTCACAGGAACCATGAAAGAAATGACACACTGGCAGATATTAGAGCAGAATATAACCAAGACCCCAAACACATAGCCAGAACAACTCAGAATGGGTTTTGGGTGCTTCCCGCGTCTAGCCTCCTGAATTGAATTCCAATTACAGAGAATTTAAAAAATTGCAGCTCTTTATGAACATATACTAATCTTGTCAAATTCAGTTGAGTGTGTGTAAATTTTAATTTTGATTTAATTTTGGATTTTATGCAGTAATACATAGGGCCCCACGGTGGCACAGTGGGTATCACTGTTGCCTCACACTTCCAGGGTTGGGGGCCTGAATCCGGGTCCTGGTCTTGTGTGTGTGTGTGTGTGTGTGTGTGTGTGTGTGTGTGTGTGTGTGTGTGTGTGTGTG
>JBBPCX010080114.1:0-28584 GCA_037974365.1 Hydrocynus forskahlii
GCAGTAGTAGTAGTAATAGTAGTGGTAGTAGCAGCAGAAGTAGTAGTAGTAGTAGTAATAGTAGTAGTAGTGGTAGTAGCAGCAGTAGTAGTAGTAGTAGTAGTAATAGTAGTAGTAGTAGTAGCAGTAGTAGGAGTGGTAGTAGGAGTAGTAGCAGTAGTAACAGTAGTAGCAATAATAGTAGTAGTAGTAGTAGTAGTTTAGTGGGCTGGTCATAGCACAAGTTAGCTAACTGGTGCTCTGGGTGCCTATAAAGAAAATGCTTTATTATTATTACTGTTGTTATTATTATTACTGATTATTATGATTATTATGATTATTATTATTATTATTGTTTTATTAGTAGGCTGCTCTAGCTTGTGTTTGGTGCAGTCACGCTCTGCTGCTAATCTGGGATCTCCATATGGTGGAGGAGTTTGAAAAGACATAAAACTTCATCGCAGACTCTCCGGTGATGCTTCCAAAAAGTCGTCCGCTTCTACAAACACTGAAACTTTTCCAGCAATCCTGCAAAAGGAGCTGCTCGCACAGTCCCTTCCCTTCACAACACAGTGCCAACCGCATCCTTAGATGAACCATGCTGATGAAAAGCTTCCATTGTGTCAGCACTTTATGAGCCAAATCAATCCGGCCCCTGAAGTGCATATTAAGCCTTTTCCTGAAGACTGTATGATTTTCAGCAAAACTTCAGCCCTAACAGAGCCCAATGTGTTTCAGCACTATCAGAACAATCTGCATCCAGAAAAAAACATGCTCTCGTCTTTTAAAAAAAAGCTTAAAAGTTACCTTAGAGTTGAGCGTTTAAGTGTCTGAACTTTTCCAAGGCAGTGGAGGAGGGAGAGGTGGGTTATCTGCTGTCATAAAAAGGGATGAGGGAACGGGGTGTTTTTCATTATGTGGCAACCTCGCTGACACTAATAGTCTCTGGGGTGAGAAAGAAGAGGTAACGTTCAGTCCGGGAACATCTCACAGGCTCAAAGGCATGTCTCTACTGGCAGAGAAAAAGAGTGGTAGAGAGAGAGAGAGAGAGAGAGTTAAAAAAAAAAGACAAATGAAACAAGCCAGCCAAATGCTTTTTAGTCAGATAAAAGGAAGAAGTATTTATGGGCTGCTGTGCTTTCATAATGTGATGTTTCACAGCAGACGCACAGACAAAGAGAGAGAGAGAGAGAGAGAGTGAGAGAGAGAGAGAGAGAGAGAGAGAAGCTGCTAGTAGAATAAGCATATAAGCAATATACTAAATATATATATATTTACCACTGTGCCACCAAGACAAGCATCATCCATCATTCATCATTCATCACATCATTCATTGCAATATACTGTCAATATCTCCCAATTATATCTCAGAATAGAATACATCACCATATAATTTCAACATATTTTTTGCCTGTATGATCATAAGTTCGGATGTTATAAATTATCTTTCTTGGGAAAAAAATACTGTTTTGGGTATTAAAGCACTTACAGTCTTGAATAAAGCAGATTTTTGCTATCAGGATTAAAGGAAAACAGGACATTTCTGAAACATTTAATCATTAATATGTTAGCAAGGTAATTCAGAGTTGTTTGATATGAAATGTTCTATTCTACAGAAACGTACACATTTCTTTACAGTGGTGGTGAATGGAACCCAAAAGTCTCCAACACAAATACAGTCGTTGTATTCATTATCGACCCCCAGTGAAGCTCCACGTGTCTCTGAATGTTTATATGGATGCTGATGATGGTAAAATAGTGGCAAATCTGAGCTAAAACAGTTTTCTGGAGACTATTTTGCCTCACAACACACTGCATGTACCCCTTTACCATGAAATAATTTAGTTTTAGGCCAAAAGCTTCTCAAATGGTTCTTAACATATACTTTCATTATATTTAAAAAGAAAACAATAACCTTGATGGATCTTCAGTAGGAGTGAAAGGAGCTGCAAGACAAACTAAGAAGTTCTTCAAGTGGGATTTCAGCCAGCAGCTGCTTCCACATGTGATCTATTTGTTGGAGTGCAGGCCCAATCCTCAAACATGCTCATGGAGATTTAATGGCCTGCAAAGGTCACTTCCATCTCTAATATTAAACACCTGGCTCTGATACTCATACGTTCCCGGATAAAGTTGATTAGCCTTGGAACTAAATTCTGCAGGCTTGTAGTTCAGCCACTCTTGGGTCAGTGGAAGGTCTTGAGAAGATCCTACATCAGCATGACATCCACCCAAAGCCTACATTTAGCTCGGACTGGCCTGCCTTTCTTTCTCGCCAACCTTCACCCATGTGCACAGGCACACAAACAGCAGTGATATTTTCATAACCCAGTGGTAGTGTGAGGTAAGCTGCTATATGTGAGAGCCTACGCGAGCTAATAGTACTCAAGAGGTACCCACCCTCGACAGCTGCGACTGACGTGACGTCTTCCCTGGACCCCAATCTCGCAACAGCAGGACAGCACCCAAAATAGAGCCCATACCCTGCTGGTTGCGCTACCAATGTTGGGTGTGTATGCGGTCAAGAGCACCAACTAGCGCATGACCGGGCCTTTGACTCAAAGCTTTAAAAAACGTCTAAACCATCATATACTTGCTTTTTATTTTTCAAGTAAACAGTAATTTAATTTAAAAGAATATAAATATAATGGATACATCTGTTTATGCTACCATTTTAGCTATACTAATATGTTATTTAATAATCTGCTTTTATATATTAATTTAATTTAACATACCATATAATGTTCTTAATAATATGATCATAGGCTTTCGTCCATGTTTATGGGTAACGGTGTGTCATCCGGTATCAGAAACCACATGAGTAAGTCTATTTGAGATTATTTAATTACTCAAACGTCTAAACCATGTCACACAATAAGTGTGTCATGGTTTAGGCATCAAGTGTGATTGATGCTAATTGGGTTTATGTTCATTTACATTGCTTGTTAGCTACAGTAGCCTAAATCCAATTAATAACCAAAGAAAGAAACATCAGACCTTAAACATGTCTTGAATAATCAAGCATATTCAGAATAAGAAATGAAACTGTGTACATTTGAATTGTTGCCAGTGTTTGGGTTAATCTAAATTAAACAAGAGAATTGAATTGTTATTATGGGTTCAGTTCCAGCTGATGGTGGCGGTCTTTGTACCCATCACCCTGAGACGGGGGATTGTTTGAAAGGTAGTAAGACTGTAGAAAGAAAATGAACCATGAGTGTGGTTACGGGGAGGGGGGGGGGGGTTGCAGGGGCTATGCCTTCCCTGTTGGAGGCCCGTCTGGTTTCTGACAGCTCAAAAAAGCAATCTTTAGCTGCTAATGAAAAGTGGTTTTGCACTTTTACAATACAGGAGAAAACCAAAGGCTCTGAGTTCATGCACCTTCATTATCACCTATCAATTATCACCTATTTTCCACTTTAAACTACCACACCTCTCCTTTGATCATTACTGATTTTCAGTCACTGGTAGTACCATAGCAACTGTTAGCATCAGTTGCATACCACTGCTGTTTTATATACACCAACAGGTAACCACAGCCTCCTTGACTTGTGGAGAGCTGTGCTAGCTCCTAGCATAGGCAACTACGTACCTAGTGAGCAAGCAGGGTAAAGTTAACTGTATTAAAGACAAAGTTTAATACAATGGGAACAAGACAACAAGTCTTCCCATTCAGCCATTCACCCCAGACTAACTCCTGGTGCTGTAAAATGGGCTTCTGCTTGGCTTAGCCAGAGTACTTACCTACTTGTCAGCCTTTCACTGTTGTGTAAGGTTTTTGCTTGTGCTACAGCATTTCACAGAAAAATTCAACAATCTGTTACCTTGCCTTGTGAATTGTTTTTGTATTCTTGTATTTGATTGAATCGCCTGAGCTGCAGTCTCAGAGCAGCAGTTTCAGGTGGGTGGCAACACAGGCAGCAAGTGTCTAATGTCTCTTTGATGTTTTAAGTCTATTTTTTAATATAAAGATTTTAATTTTCTAATTACCTCATCAGTGAGACATGGTTACATTAGATGCTGGTGTCAATCGTTTGACTTTAACTCATGACTCAGTTAACAGGATGATCATGTTTCTGGTTCAACAGCACAAGCTGTGGTTGCTAGTTACAGTGTCATAGTAGTGATGAAAGAATATGGGGTGAAGATAACTGCTCAGTAAAGATGGTTTATAAAGGCATATAACGAAAACAACAGCTCTGCAAGGTCATTTACTAGTGTCAGCAGTTACGTAAAATGTATTTACAGCATGTTGTGCTCTTGAGCAGTGCTGGACTGGCCATCGGGCATATGGTAATTTACGGTGGGGCAATGGTAATTTTAGGCCGGCCACGTAATTTTGGGCACGGAATCCCGTCAGCACTAACACACACCCCCCCCTCGGAACAACAGCCTGGTGGGCCGGTCTAGGCTCAAAATGACAGTTTTTTTGTCCCAGTCCAGCCCTGCTCTTGAGTGTCCTGCACGGTGCTCCATCCATCGGTTGGTCTGTTAGCTGTTTGGACACAGCCTGAGTTTAGTGTGATTTAGTTATGGATTTATCAGATGTATAAAAGTATAATTATAAAACTCTAAGTACAAAGGTGATAATGTATCCATTGTAATCTTAAATCTCCATTAACCTGCAGTGTTAGTCAGCAGTTCGAAAATGTTTGAATGCTAGTCAAGTGGCGCAACTATGTGACACTATGCACTGAAGGATTAACCAGGTATTCTGTCAGTAGTTCTATCAATGTTCAAGCGCTTTAATGAAAATTATTTAGGCAGTGCAACCATGTGACACTACAGACTGAAGGATTAAGTAGGTATTCTTTCAGCAGTAAAATATGAGATCAGCTACTGTGTGCTGTCATTTACATAACTTTTTTTGCAAACAGAAAGTACACTTCTAACCTCTTAGCAGACTAGTAGGTAGTCTCCATCTCTATAGCAATGTCTTTGAGAGAGACAGCTTCCTAGCTGCCCCCAACTTATGTCCAACTTTCACCAACACCTCAGCTGATCTGAACACTATGATGTTTTTGTGTTATTTTTTTAGGAAACTCTGCGTATGCGAGTTATGCTTTGAATTCTATTCATGAGCACATAGCCAGTGAGGGGAAATGGACATATCCGTCATCACTGTAATGGGGAGATGAGATCTATTCAGCGTATTCAGATGCATTCGAATGAGACTAAGCCTCCATGGAAGTGGCAGGAATCTGAACTGTACAGGAATGCAGGGGTTAAATAATGACAAGGCTAGCTGGCTAAGCCTCTTAGCATTAATCAGGGCTTTTGTTCCAAAGTGCACATGTTTAACTGTGAGACATTATATCACACTCTTAAGAGGTGCACTTATTGTTAAAATGGCATTTTTTGTTTTATTTATGTGTTGAATGATATAGAGTCTAAAATGTACACTATGCATAACACTGCATGCCATGCAAACCAGAAGAACTAACCTGCTTCCCATTTGCCAAATGATACTTTAGATGATTCTAGTATTAATTATATTGTAATAAATTGTTTGTTACATTAGTATTACAAAAAAGTTTGTTGTAAAAGCACATTACAGTGTGTATTTGTTTAGGAACTGATGTTGAGTTGATTGATACAAGTTCAACTGGAGTGAATAAAGTGGTTAATAAGAAAAATGGGCATACATACATGAGCATAAAATAACGATCTGTGATAATAATAATAATAATAATAATAATAATAATAATAATAATAATAATAATAATAATAATAGTGCCTAGTGCATAATTGTAAATCCAAAAAAAAGAAAAAACAAAATAAGCAGTTGTCACGTAGCTTACCATACCATAAAGTGCTATTTAACATGCGGGACGCCTACCCGAGCTGAACCCAAGCTGCTCGATGGCAGGGCTAAAAGTGGGCCGCAGCCAAGTTCACAGTATCACTGCTTTCTGACTGATCAAGTTGTTGTCATGACAACAGGGGCCATGGAAAATGGGCCGTTCATATGTACTCTCCACACAAAAAAACAACAGTGGAGATAAAAGCTAACAACTGGAAAGTCAAGGAAGTACAAGCTCTACAGTCTGTTTGGGCTAAAGATAAATTTAAGTGAAATTCAGTAAAATTCAGTTTCTATGACACTAAGTTTCTATGACATCTGTAGTGCACTGAGAAATATGACGGTTGCTAACAGCTGACTTCTGTGCCATACAGTTTAGGTGCAGCACGGCTCCTGTATACCTGTGGAAAAGTGCCTTAAGGGGCAGTTCAAAAAGATACACTGGAGATTTGCATGTCTCTGAGGAAGCATTTCGTGGTCTTCACCACAGCAGCTTGTTAGCAGTGTGTGAAAAGAGGGAACGTTGCTAGAGGGTGGATTTGCCCTTGACTAAAAAGAAGATATCCCACCAAACAAAAAAGAAAACAGCGCAACAAACAACAGAGTCCCAGTACTGGCTGCCGGTGAGTGTTATATCGAGCCAGAGTGGAGCATTTTAGCTTCAGTGCAATGTGGCTGGTTAAATAAAGGTGAAATAAACAAATAAATAAATAAATAATAGCTCAGTGTTTCTCAGCAGGGTAAAGATGGAACAGGTGGGGATGCCATCCCATGTCCAGTCTGCCCAGCAGGGAAGCCGCTAACACATTTACTGCTCCCCTGGGCCACATTAGGCCTGCCGGAGCGAGGGGCAAGAAAGCTGGTGGTGACAGGTCACCCTGGCAGAGATGGGGACAAGGTGCCAGGGCCCATACTGAGGACGTGTGGACAGATACAGGGGCGTAATGAGGCCCGTCTGAAGCTCAGGGCAGCAGGAACACACACACACACACATCTGCTAACGCTGCTGCTGTTGCTAAGCACAAGCCTACAGAGGTCAGATCAGATTACCAGCTTTATGTAGGCTGGACAACTTGTTGAGATATCCTGATATGCTTTTTGTAACTTGTGAATACTGTCAGAAAAAAGAGATGTACCATTTGTCCATCAGTGTGTAAACAATGTAAATGTACCCTCAAAGGTTCAACAATCAGGCTCCATTTCTGCTCCTTAAAAGATTTTAAAGGTCAACCTTCACTTTCCTGGAGCAAAGAGTACTACTTGTGGCTTTTGTAACTGAAGTAGTATATGTTCTATAGAAAATAATTTTTTTATGACTGAATTAGCATATTCTCTATAGTAAATTACCTTTTAAAACTGTACTTGTATATTCTCTATAGTACATTACAGTCATGTTCCTTTACTAAAGGTATAGCTGGGACTGTGTTCAAATGATATAAAATCATACATTATAACTATCTATAACCAGACATAATATATTTCTGTCTATCTATCTTTCTGATAGGTATAATCTTAATATCCCTGAATGGGAAAAACATGTCCAATATTTACAGGTCCAAGCTCATCATCAAACATCAAAAGTCGTCCTCTTCTTTCAGACTCTAATTGTTCTAATTTGGCATTCAGACAAAGTTCCAGCACTTGTTTCAGAGTGAGAAATAATTGATCTGAATTTATTTTTTATTATATAAGGATAAGTGCAAGTTCTGTGGGTTAATAAGCTGAGTGGTGCTGATGAGTCTATTAGTGTCTGTGGAGGCATTTCATCTCTCATTAAGATGCTCACACACACATCTGACGTCCGTCTGGACTGTCTGCTCTCTGTGCTTTGACCTGCTGCCTGTTCTGCTCTCGAAACTTCAGAATCAAAGGTTATTTGATCACACCAAAGATCAAAAGAGTGAAGGAATAATACGGTGATCTAAGCTCTTCGTGTTCGGGATAAAAGTCTCTCATCGGGTCAGCATTATGTAAGACATCTATACACCCCTACACACACACAATCACACAAGTCACTCAGCAACCTGAGGCGACACGACAGCCCCTTTGATGCTTTGTTCTGGGACTAAACTGAAGGGTCTGAACATGAATTTACACACAGTCTAGAATAACAGTGAATGGGATACAATGGTATAATAAAAGTGAGGAACATAATAAAGGCCACAGTGTGAAATATGGGGGCTCATTGAAACTTGAGACTGAAAGCCTTAATATCAAAATGTGGGAGGATATCCAAAAAACCTCTGAAACTGAATGGTTAAAAAGAGCATTAAAAAATCAAAATCTGATTCTTTTAACACTTTTTAACCATTTACCATCACTCACTGTTTCAATGTTTTTTTCAGGATATCCTCCTAAGAGATGAGCTTAAGTTGCCACCACATCTTTTCAAACTAACACTAACTATCACATCCACTAACACAGAGGCCCAATGGAGATACAAGCTAACAAGTGGGAAGTCGAGGAAGTACAAGCCCTACTGCTTGTTTGGGCTGGAGATACATTTCAGTGGGAATTTTCTGTGACACTAACAAATTTATCTTTAATGCTCTGAGAAATGTAAAGGTGTACCAGCACATTGCTAACAAGTTAGCTGAGTTAGGTTTTCATCATATGGCTAAAATAATACCAAGAAATTCAAAACTCAAACTGTAAATAGGCTTTAAATATTAAAAGACCACAATAACAAAAGCAACTTTGACAGAAAATTCTTTCCATTGGTTCTACTCCATGGATGTATTTTAGGGACAACCGGCCATAAATTGTAGGGAGAGAATTGTGTCAGAAACTCAGTTACTGGGCTGAGAAACACTGAAAAATCAAAATGTGCCGCAAGTTTGGTTTCATTACAGCACGGTTACTGTATAGCTGTGGAAAAGTGCATTTGGATTCTCAGCCATGGATGACTGGAGCATTGCTGTGGACCAAACTCAAGATCTCCCAATTTTTAACCAATTAATTTCAGGTTTTTCCCGTGCACTGAACTAGAATTTATTTATACAAGATAACAGCTCCACTGCTTTTAAGAAATCTAAGTAAATTATTTGCTCAAACTTTATTTTTATGGGTCTGATTTGAATGATACACAGATATTTTAATTGCAAACAAACCATATGTTGAATTCAGTCGCTTGATTATCAACAGCATTCGAAATTTAGAATGAAGATTAGATATAGGTTTTGGGTTAAGGGTTAGGATTAGATTTAACAGAATAATCTAGGGTCCGTTTCCCAGACAGGGATTAAGCCTAGTCTTGGACTACCCTTTCCTTTTCAATGGAAAATCTCTACTCACAGCTCTACATAATCCAAGACTAGTCTTAATGCCTGTCCGGGAAACCGACCCGAGCTATAGTTTTAGGGTTAGGATTAAATTGAACAAAGTCTTTTAATTTCCACTTGAGGTTCAGTTTCATTTAACAGAGATTTAGCGGAACATTAAAGACAAGCTGAGCATCTAAGGTCAACCATCCAAACAAAGTGTTGCTAGATATTTCCAAGATGCTGGTAAATTTAGTTAATTTGTTTCTGAGATGTGCAAAAACAGGCACACTCGTGTCCTGTTATTTGATTTGATAAGTTTATAATTTACTGATAAGCTTTTATTGATAAGCTTATAAGCATATACCTTTTAATAATCATACTTATGGTGCAATATTAGTCATTCTGGAAAGTTTACATCCCCTTCAAACTATACTGTTACATTACTGTATTGTATCTGTCATCCCTTGCACTTTGTTGCATGTTGCTACATGTTGGAGAAACATTGTTTAATCACACCATTACCTATACACAGCTGTTAATGACTATAGAGTAAACTTGAAATTTGAAAAATATGAAAAGTAATTGTAGTTGTAAAGTAGTACCTGCCATCAATTTTTTTAGATATAAATATTTTGCTTCAAAAAAATGGGAATAAAAGAAAAAAGAAGCAGCCCTACATATGCCCCGAGTGAACCTCTCTGCAGCTGTTTTTGCTTTAAGCATCACTGAGGAACAAAGAAGGACACAAACAACATAAAATAACTAAGTCCAGCTTTCTAAAGCACAACTGAATCAAGAACATTTCACACAAAAAACAGGAATGTCAAAACTAATGAGAGTTTACAGGCCTGGCAGAAAATGACCACACAATGATGAAAATGACATCACGCTCATATCTGGTTGTCACATTTACTGTTTGTAGATGCTTCAGAGGGGGAATAATAATGATGAAGATGATGATGATGATGATGAATGCACTGAAGGCTTTAAAAGCCTATAAAAGGCTTTATGTGCTATAACGCTTTCTTTTAAACCTGATCACCAGAACGCTCTTCAAAACTGCGGACTGTGGGTGGTTTATAAGAATGAGAGAGAGAGCAAGAGAGAGAGAGAGAGAGAAAGGGAGAGGTAGAGAGAGAAAGAGGGGAGAGAAGAAGAGAGAGGAAGAGAGAGGGAGAGAGAGAGAGAGAGAGAGAAAGGGAGAGAGAAGGAGAGAGAGAGAGAGAGAGGGAAAGAGAAAGATAGAGAGAGAGAGAGAAAGAGAGAGAGTCAAATCAAAGGAAAAAATGGTCTGCAACGTCTTTTTCAACTCTTTATATAGAAACTTCACACTTCAGACAGGTGTCAGAACTCTGGCTTTCACACTGAAGACGATGACAGTTTACTGTTATATCATCATTTTCGACAGGTGCTATAAGCACTCCGCTAACAAACAGGAGAAGAGCAAGGATGAGCTGGAGAGAGCTGGGGCGAGGGACATAATGGAACACTTATCTGGGTAAATAACGAGGAATGTTAAAGCCAAGTATGCTAATAGGCAGAGTCACTTCACTGACTTTAACAGTCCAATATTCCAGGCCCCTACTATTGAAGAACAGTTTAACTGCAACTACAAAGAAATTAAATTTGGATAAAGCTTGTCCACAATGAGAAGCGAAGAGGTTGTTAATCAGTGGTTTGATGTGGCAGCTATATGTGTTCCACATTATAGCACACTGTTGTACATTTTAACATATTAAGTTTGATGTAAATTATGAAAAATAAAACAAATGAAACAGGCAAATCATTCAGTGTGACATCACTGCGGACACCACATATATTTAGCTTAAAAGTTCAGCAGTCAGCACCTTCCCATGTCAGTTTTTTGGCATAAGTAAGAATAAGGATGTTGTCATGTGCAGTTATCATTCCACTAGTAGATGCAAGAAAGGACGGGATGAGCCGTTGCGCCGCCTGACTACTTTCAATTAAAGTGTAGAATCACACTGGTGTTGTCCAGAACTTCAGCAACGAAAATTCTGGCCCGTTCTAAGTGCTGTCCAACACTGCAGGTTCATGAAGATTCAAGATTACAGCTGAGACACCAACATCTTAGAACTTTTTATGTTTATACATTTGATAATCAACCAAATCCCACTAAACTCAGGTTGCATCCGAACAGCTGACCACTGCTCTGATACTGCTGATCTCAAATGAAGCCAAATTTGATCGTAGAGCATTGGCTCACAAGAAGAACAACATACGCAACAACAGGTAGAACTGTTGAAAAATTCCCCTGCTGAAGGGTTAATTAGGAAATGCTAAAGCATTTTGATTGGCTAAGACACATTGCAATAACATTAGTTGAATTTAAACACCATGTTACAGCATTTAAACCAACATGTTATTCATACCATTATATTGCTTGGAAACTGTGCGCTGGACTACAGGAATGGTGGAATGATTATTTATTGAGATTAGTAAATAGAAACAATGTAATTATTGAGCACTGGTGTGTTTTATCATACTTTATCATACTTAACTCTAAAAAACACTGCTCATTTAAATGTAAATGGAAAATTAGTAGTGAGAAAGTGTGACTCTTACATACCTATTTAT
Organism: Hydrocynus forskahlii; assembly: GCA_037974365.1. Taxonomy (NCBI): domain Eukaryota; kingdom Metazoa; phylum Chordata; class Actinopteri; order Characiformes; family Alestidae; genus Hydrocynus; species Hydrocynus forskahlii. The sequence goes on from JBBPCX010080114.1 coordinate 11,644, forward strand.
GTGTTTATTTATGTTTTTTGTTATTCTAATAGGTAGTTTTTGACAAACTGCATAAAACTAAATCAAAATCTCAGAGCTTCATCAGATCATTCATTTTCTAAGGTGCTGATCCTTAACCAGGGTGGTTCTTTACCTATCAAATAAACACAATAACAGCCCCCCGAGAAATCACATTATTAGCACAAACTTTTATATAAAACGACAGAAATAATTTGTATCAAATAACCAAGGGGGTTTTATAACTCCTAGAACCTCACTATACCCCTTAACTGTTATAAAATCACCGTAATGCCTGGCCTCCAGCGGCTTATTGCCCTAAAACACCAGGAATAAAGAGAGCGTTATCACTGATATAGCAATAAATCAAAGAACACCCCGTCCAAATGCCTGTCGGAAGATTAGCTCTTACTGAGTGAGCCGTGAACATCACGATCTGCTCTATCAGCTACAGTATTATGATCTGGCGTTTATGAGCCAAGTTAAAAAATGAGAGAAAGCCGACGACAGCTGTTGTATATCAGCGTCATAAATGAGCTATTAATAAGGCTCTGGGCTCCATATTGTTGTCGAACACTGGCATAATTATCTAACACAGTGCTGAGTTTCACCTAATCATTACAGTAACAATACCGTAATGAGCGCCCCCACAAAGGCCCTATTGAACAGGCGTGTAACAGGCCTGACTCTGCCCCAGCCGCTCTCCATCTGCTCCACATTTTCACCTGCAGGGAAACGGCGTGCAGGACGGGCCAGAGAAGTCTGTAGCGTGACCACAGCACGGAAAAGGAGAAACACATGGCCTCGGTCAATTCTGACACGGCTGAGGGAGGAGAAACGGGGGATAGAAAGAGGAAAGGTGAGAGATGAGGAGATGAAGGTTGAAAAGAAGAAGGACGAGAGAGAAGAAATCAAGAAAAGCAGGAGAGAAGAGGGTGAGAGAGAGTATAAGCAGAGAAAGAGAAAGAGGGAGCAAAGCCCAAGGGACATGTCCAGCTTGCATCTCTCAGCCTTCCACCAAATGAAACCTGCTCACTCCCCACAAATTAATTTGGGACTGAGGGATTAAAGCGCTGCAGGATCGCGGATGAAAGGCGAAGAAGCCCGGCCGGGCCGGGTCTCTTGTGTTCCCAAACTATTACCACAGCCATATTGATTTACTGACCCTGCTGAGAAGGAAACACAAATTAATCTTTCATAAGCATGTTTCAAATGATTCCCCCCTTTGCTCAGAAATGAAAGAAGTCTCTGATAACTGCACTCCTTAAAACAAAGGGTCCAGCATGATTCTTGGCTTTAATCAGTATATTGTGGTCACATAACAGGGAGGTTCTTTAGCATCTGAATGACATTATCTGAACAACATTCTTCAAAATCTGAAAGACATGCCGGCATGTCAGAAGTGCAATGATGCTAAAACATCATCTTATAAAAAGTACATTGTTATTCAGATGGTCTGTGTCTCCAGTTGAACAGTGGAGATCCAGACATTTCAAGAAGCTTAATAGATCTCAAACTCTTGAAAAATATAAACTTTACAATGTGTGAAAGTGGGGATGGGTGGAAGCGACAAGTGCCTCACTGTTGACTGTTATGATGGCTGTGCAAACAGAGAGGAACTGTAAATAAACGTATTCCTCTTGGAATAGCAACTTGTGATTGTAAATATGTGGATTTTTACAGAAAGAAAGAGACATTTCCAATGGATTTTCAGATTTTTGACTTTTTCTGCTATTTTGTGGGGTCATTTGTGTCCAAACTGTTGTTATATTATACAAATAATATTTTTATTATATTGGATGGGCTGTGCTGAAAAAAGATATGAGACACTTTGCTTAAGGCTTTAAATGTTAGAAAAGACTGCGTAAACCATAACTGGGGAAAATATCCTTAGAGTTATTGTTTATCTCATTTGCAAAATGAACCATCCCTCAGACAGTCCACATTCTTGCTTAAACCTAATTGGCATCATAGAGGGACACAGAAAAAAATTATGTCATCATCCCTGAAGACGAGTGTGACAACCACTGCTTTAAAGAACCAGTGGATATGGGAGTAATGTAACCCTGGATAAGGGTGTAGTGTAACCACTGACATGAAAGTGGAAAATATAACCATGGATATGGGATAATGGAACCATGGATATGGGATAATGGAACCATGGAAGTGGATAATGTGACCATGTATTTGGGTGCAGTGTAACCATGAAAATGGATATAGTGTAACCATGGATCTGAGTGCAGAGTAACCAAAAACAGTGGTAGTGTAACCATGGAAATAGTTATAGAAACCAATGAATAGTGGGGTAGCCAGATACAGGTGTGGTGTAAATACAGATAAAATATTTACATATTTATGTAATGTGTTAATGTACTGTTATATGAATATGAATGTGGGTGTAGTGGAACTATGGATTCAGGTGTCTCATAATCATGCAACACCTGTATCCATATCTTGATTGTGTGACGTGATTTAATGTGTGTGATGCCAATTTCACATTCACATCCACATGCATGTGGAGAAGGTAAGCGCCTGTGTGTGCCACTGTGTGCAATGTGGCAAATGTCTCAGGTTTGCTCTGTATTTTCTTTCGCATGCTGACTGACCCATAAAGCTCCATCCAGTTTGAAAGTATCCGCTCCTCTATTCAGCAAAGTTATTGAGTCTGAGAATGCCTGCAATGTAAATTATCCTCCAGATGGGATCACACCTGTGTCTGTGTATGAGAGAGAGAAAGAGAGGGAGAGAGGGAGAGAGAGAGAGAGAAAGACAGAGAATCCTGTCTGTGCATCAGTCACATTTTTTAAGAGACACAAAACAAAGGAGAAAGTGCTGTATAATTTCTGTAATTTCTTCTTGAAACAGAAACATGGCCTTTTATCTCTGTCTGCTGTAATTGTGACAGTCGGGTGTAGAGGTGCGGCAGCCTATTATGATAAATTACTCACGTTTATTCCAGTGTGTGTGTGTGTGTGTGTGTGTGTGTGTGTTTGGGGGGGGCAGGGGGTATGTTTCTCATCTCGTTTTAATTGCCTCTCAGATACGGTCACCTTCAGGCTAGCCTTGCCCATGCAGTGTGTTTTTCTTCTGGATTAAATTGTATTGCTTGAACCCAGTGAAATGTGGATGTCTCTCTACCTCTCTCACTTCAAAGGCTTTCAGTATCTTGACTGTTTTATAATAGTACTGCCAAAGCACGTTTCTGACAGCATTCACACCACACCTAACAGCTGATAATTATCACTGCTAACATAAAAATGACATCTTTTTTCTCTACACCCCTCCAGTCGAAGTTCAACAGCAAAAATAAACACCAGAGGAATGTATGTGGTTACAGAGACGACAAAACCCCAGGGTTGTCTTTCCCTCCTGACTTCCGCACAGTCAGAGCTGTGTGTGCGGCAGGTATGGAGGAGCTCAACGTCTCCTCCCTTACCTGGATCTCTGAGAAAAACATCAACAAACACAGTTTTCCACGCCCCCCGCCTAACTGAGAGGTATTAAGAGCGACCTTAGCCTGCGGGAAAAGGAGGCTGGCATTCTGCAAGTGAAGACCGACTCTCACGGTGAAGAAACCGAGGGTTTGTCAGTGAAGGTTGTTAGGTTTGCATCTGCATGATGGATTTTTCGTTTTTGGTGTTTGTTTGTTTGTTTCTTGCAAATCATCCCTATGTCCTAAATTGGTATTTGTTTTGGTGGATGCTAAAGCACACAATCTGATCTAGGAAGCTGGTGCAAATAAAGACCTCTTGAAAGTGCTGAAAAGAAAGATTTTCCTTAACCCTTCAGCGGGGAGTTTTTTTTAACAATTTTGCCCATTGCTACATGAGTTTTTTCTTCATGTGTCCACATTCCACACTAAAATTCAATACTTTGTGTTATGAATTGCTCTTGTATTCGCTCTGGTTTCGTCACCTGACTGCAGAGCAGCTAAATATCTCCTTGTCAATGAAACGATGTTCACCTCATGCTGGTCTCCTTGTGTCACTTGTTTGACTTTGACTCATTCGACAGGACGATTATGTTTTACAAGAGCGCAAGATGTGGCTGCTGTGGTTAGAGTGTCACAGTAGTTATGAATCAATATTCTGGGGGACAATGAATACTCCACAAAGTTGGTTTATGGAGACAGCAACGAAAGCAACAGCTTGGCGGTGCAATTTGCCGGTGTAAAGTGGCCCAATAGTTGCACAAAATGTAAAGATTTGTTGTACAGTGTAGCTTCTCAAACAGCGAGTGTGATTGTACACTAGATTGTAGATTGTTGTGCTCCTTCCATCATTTTGTCCATCGACTGCTCAGGCATAGCCTGAATTTAGTGTTATTTAATTATGGATCGACTGTCAAATGTTTAAAAAAAAAAAGTATTAAAATAAAACTCTAAGTGCTCTAAGTGGCGTAACCTTGAATCTGCTTTAAGCCAGTGTTATGTGAGTAGTAAGAATGTTAGTTGAATGTTTGTTGCTGAACGTTTTTCAAAAACACACCCGTGCAACGGCATGCTTTAATAGAAAGTAGTCAGGTGGCGCAACCGTGTGACACTGTGCATTGAAGAGTTAAAGTTATTGTGTTCTGATTCTTGACCTTTCAGTTTTGGTCATAGCAGTCATGTATCAGTATCTGTAACACATCTTTTTACATCTGAAATTACTAAAAAAATGTATTACTATAAACTGTTATTTTAAATTATATTTATTTCAGCATGTTCAGTTCATACTTGAATTTAAAATTTTAAAATGTTTTATAAAAATAAGTGCAATGTTTTCTTAGATGAACGATAAAATATCAGTTGTATGGTTCTATTTATCACCAAAGATAAGTTAATTAGAGCTGAAATGGACTTTCAGCCAAATGTGTTCATTTTATCTCCACCTTTCTCTGGAGCAGTCATCTAGATTTCTAAGTGTAACCTAGCTGTTTTCTTTTATAGCTATGTTGGCTACCTAGCATTCTAGCTGCATCACTGACTGTGCTGGGTGTCCCAAAGTTGTTACATTCTACATGATACAAAGTTGGAGTGGAGGGCAACAAGGAAAAAGAAACGTAATTGGTGGCAGATTTTCACATGAAGAGTACTTCCCAGAAGGTTACGTCAAAAAAATCAAAGCTTTAAACCTCCAGGACTTCCAGAAGCTTCCTGAAAGACATCAGTGCTTTTACTAGTCCTGGGCTTTGGAGCTCTGCAGTGTAAAGGTCGTACCCCCAGTGGTACAGCCTGGTCTTGATCTGCTTTCATGTGTTTTAAAACTCTAATATGAAGGCCATGAAGGGCACCTCAATCGGTCACAGTGTGATAAGGCAGAAACAGACAGAGAGAGGCAGAGAGATGCTCCAGACCAGAATAACCCCTTTATCTTGTCCTGATAACCCAAAGACACTGTCCATCAGGCCCCAGAGGCTGCAATGACCAATAGGTAGCTGCATGGATGGCCAGTCAGGGTAGGCAGGCTGATTACATAATTGGAAGGAGAAGAGAGATGGTGATTTGATCATTAATCTGGTCATCTCAAGCAATATTCATCATATACCATTTAAAAGACTACCTGTTTCTTCATAATCTTTTATCAAGAATCTAAAATGTCTTCTGAGTTTTGATGACATCATCGCACACCAGCAGTAATATTAACCAATAATATGTTTTAAGTTCTCTATCAGTAAGAGAAAACTTTTGCTTTGCTTTACTGTACTCTGAAATCATGGTACAGAAGAGAATGCATTATGAAATTTACTTTATTATGCTTATTGAACAAGACTAGAGTATTTTTATAAGCTAGATTGCTAGCATTCAGGCCGTATAGATTTAGTTTTCTATGTTCCTCCACCGAAAAAAACAGAAAACAGTGCCCTACAGCCATCCAACACTGCCCACAACATTCAAATGAGCCCAGAGCAATAAGGTGGTGAATCTAAAAGAAGTAGATTTTATAGATTTATTAGATTACATTTCTTTAGCCTTAGCATAATTTAGCCTGTAACTATTTCTGTGAATTCTTTTCATGAACAGGCTGACATCTTCCAGCTCCTTTCAAGACCCTGAGTACATTGCAAATATACTCATAGCTGTCTAATTGCTTTGGAACTTAACTCAGAATACCTGGAGGGCTTGTGGTAAGTTAAATCTTCACAGTGGAAAATCTTTGAGTTGCTGTTTTGTAGTGGGAATAAACGAGCCGGTCAGGATCCTTAGCGATGCTTCATTCCACCACAAAAGCATTCCACTCACACTTCATCATCACACATTCCAGGCGGCCGGCAAAGAACGCGAACAGCACGCGCACACACCCCGCTAATCCTGCTTCAACACGCCCGCATCGCTATGGCGACAATGGGAATTCGCAGGTCATGTCAATCATCATGTTTTCATACTCTCATACACCAAAAGGCGTCATTTTTGGATGCCTAGAAGAGGTGCTGTCCTCTCTACTTTAGTTTACTTTAGCCATGTTTGCATATTTAATTGCTATTCTTTCCCACCTATCCATCATTTAAACAGGGATAAGTCTTTCGTAGATGACACTGTTCACTAATTACACCATGGAGGCCATCCTTCACCGAGCACTGACAGACTGGACGGACGGAAAGTGTGCTTTGGAAAACACTCAGCTATAATGCATGGGAGAAAAATGAGTACCTGGCAACCCGGGCTATTCATTTCGGTCGAAACCGGGATGAACGGTCCATTTAATGTCCACACAATAACGACATGGAAACTATTGAAAGCCTACAAAGAAAACAGGCATCACACACAAAGTAACCCGATCGCTCAACATCCATCACTTTCACTGTCACTTCGTGCCTCTCTCGTCCTCCCTCTCCCTCCCGGTGACATATGGCGTCATACAAATCTGTAAAAAGGAGAATTAAAAGGAGACAGGTGTGCAAAAATTGAAGGGCAGATGTATATTTTCCTTCTGCGCTGCGGTATGGAGGACAGAGAACAGACCCATGTCTGCACAGCTGTTTCCCATTGGCATAATTAACCATTATTTCAATATGCAGAGAGTAGCCGTGACCCCACAGCCCGGGGCGAGAGGCAGCTTTCGAGACGTATTGAGGAATCGATTGGAACTTGGGTGGTTCTCCTGAATATCGTTTGATCAACAGATTCAGAAGTCAGGAGGGTGTGCTTTTATGAGGCACAGATCGCGCAGAAATGCAAGTTTTCCAACTATAACAACTTTCAAATGCACTAGCTCTTAGCATAATTGCTTGCTATCTTCCACAATGGCAGGCCCTTTGTTTTTATTGTGCAAATAATGGGGCCCGGTGGAGGAGTGTGTGATTAGTTTCTTCTTTCCATCTTTGTAATAGGCAGATGAAGGGGTTTGGAAATGTGTGTGTGTGTGTGTGTGTGTGTGTGTGTGTGTGTGTGTGTGTGGCTTAACAAGTTACACAGTTTGGACAGCTAGTGCTAATATTAACATCCTCTTCTCCTCACACAGGACTATTTTAAGGGTAAACAATGCTAGTGAGGGAAACGTCTTCTGATCCCAGAGGAACATCTGCTTCAATAACAAGACCATTAAAAGCTACAAAACCCAATTTTAATATGGTCACTCTAAGCACTGTTAGCATACTGTGGCCAATTCCACATTAACTAAGGGTCAGTCTGTCTGTTTGGTCACAGTTGGGGCATCAACAGTGGTAACTGATCTTAGATTGGGGTCGTTTCCATAATAAATTTAAATTAGTCTAATATCTCAATGCATACGGTGACAATGTATCCCTCCACTTTTAAAAATAAAGGTGCTATAAGGGGTTGTTTGGAGTGATTCCACCTTTTGTTTCCTAATAACCTTCAGTGCTTGGTTCTTGCAAATCAGAAGAAACTTTTTAAAGTTCAGAAACCTTCCATAATACTGTATGAAGTGATATAACTGCCCTGGGAAGAACCCTTAAAATGCTACAGAACATTCTCATTGGTTCTTAAACCTTTTCAGGTGCTCTTCACATCTCTGGGACATAAAACTTATTTTTTGCATCCTTTTGTATTTCCATTTGGGTCTCTACTAGGGCACTAACAGGAAAGGTGACTAGTCGACTTTAGAGGCACAAGTCTACGCCCCCTGAGAGAAGTCCACAAGTAGTGTGTTTTTTTTCCCTCTCTCTGTGCACGCACAATGCAATCTCTGCCTCCGATTGGCTTGCGCTGACATGCGTTCCTTGACTTAACCAATTATTATAGTCACTTCATAACGGGGCAGTAACGTTGGCGCATAGAGGGGAATCAAAACACAAGACCACAACAAGACGAGAGACAGACACACATCACATGTGTGGAGATCCTTCACTCTAGACACAAACAGCACGGTGACCTGCACAAACTGCAAGTCAGTGTTAAGTACAGTAACAGTACTGGTGTTCTGCACGGCATGTGAAATGGCATCCACTTGCTAACATGGCTAACGCTAGCACTGCAGAGAGTTGTCCAGTCCAGAGGACGCTGAGTGGCAGCGCGGCTTAAGCAGGAAATTCAAGGTATTAGACTATGCTTTGTTTTGTTTAATTGTCATGTTGACTGTTAATGTTACAGAGAACTTTAAGAAAAATTGTTCAATTTTTGGACACCTGTGTTCCTCCGCTGTGTTTGTGTGATGATGTCATCAAACGACTAGTTGACTCAACTTCGACTTTGTTGACGGATAAGTCGATCTAAAAAAATCTGTCATTAATGCCCTAGTCTGTACTGCTCCTATCAACACTCCATGTGTGAAAAAAAACATCCATCCATTTTCTGTGAATCAATTGAGAAATTTTGGTGTCAGGAATCATATGCTTCTACAAGCCATTTGGACCGCGTCCCTATTGTGACATCAGAATAGGGAAATTTGCATAGAACCACCCCTCATCTGTCGAGCCCCCACCCACTACATTAGTTGAAGAGACGCCATTTTTGTCTGCTGGTTTTACGAGCATGCATAAGACGCTGAGCGCCACGGCTACAGGCAAAGGCAAGTCACACATGAAGTGTTGTGTTCATCTCGCTCTGGGTCCGACTCAGGGTCTAACATATAGGGCTGGATAGCGCCTCTGTTTTCTGCATTTTTCACGTGTGTTAAACACGCAGCGTAAGCATGGGATGGGTGGGGCGTGGCCAGCAACAGCTTGTTTGCATAAAAGTTACAGAGGCCTTAAACGGCTCATTTTGAACGGGACTGAAACTGTGAAGAATAGAACTGGTGAGTCTCTTCATGTGAGAGTGATTTTGTGCAAAGAACTACATGAACATGTTTTGTATAGCCCATAGACCTATTATAACTAAAGTGAGTTTTGCACAATATGTCCCCTTTAAGTCATTGTGTATTGCCTTGGCACAACTATTAAAACAAAAAAAAGACAAATCCTTTACATTTTCGCCATGATTTCTGACACAAAAAGGGGATAAAGATGTGTCAAATCTGTTCATATGGGATGTAAGGAGAGTTGTCATGATTACTTCATAAAAATTCATGTATGATAATTAGCATTCTTGATAAATCAGTGTAGTGGTCTAATTGCTATTTGAATAATAAATGGGTAATCTGTAGGTCATTGTAAAACCATGCTCAGCAGAACAGCAGAGCATTCTCTGAAAGGGAAATGCAGGTATGTGTGGGTTTAAATGTTAAGTATAGAAAGACTTACCAGTGGTTTCTTGATTAATTATCAAAATAATCAGTTGATTATGAATATAATCAATCAATAGTGATAGCCCTGAATGTGCGATGAATGAAAATTAATTGTGCAATGGATTATTATGTAATTAACAATTGCACAATAATTAACAATTGCACAATAACATAGATTAACACAATTGCACAATAACAGATATAAATATGTGAAGTAAACTGAACGTATACCAAAATGACAAAATAATTATGGCTTCTACGGGCTTTTATACAATGACCTGGTATTAAAGCAACACAAACCAATATTTGGAGCAACACTGATCACTGCAATCTGCTTTTTACCGATGCATGTGCGCTTTACCACCTGCAATATATGTTCCAGGTGGCTGTGAAAAAGCAGATTTACCCTCCGCTCAACCCATGACGCATTCCCAGTCCCACACACACACACACACACAAACACAGCATTGCATTCAGCTAAACACCAGCTCAGATTGTAAACAGCTATTAAACAGAAACAGCCATGGTTTCCATGTCGGAGTCCAGAGAGCAAAGCTGATCTAACTTATGTTAAAAGATCAAACATGACTAAAAAACCCTGGACTAGATCCCAGTTTATTAACAAACAGAATAGCAGATTCGCGCAATGCTGCAGGACAAACTGCAGTCATATCTGGCGACAGATTTATATTATGCAAGAATAACATGCATTTACTGGAATTCGCATTAGTTAGACTCTGATCCGCTTTATCATCAGACTGGCTGTGTTTTTTCTTCATTCAGCCTCTCGCAGGCTTTCTCCAGTCACACCCTGCAGGAAGCATCTATTGTCACATCAGACTCGCAGTAATGCGGCCATGAAGAAAACAAATAGCTTTGCGCAATTCCACAGATTCTTTTCAAAGGCCTGCTGGAGCACCAGAAACAAAAGATAGTGAGACACAGGATTCAGAACACAAGCAGAACTACATACATCACTCAGGACTATCTCTACAGAGAGAAAGCAAGAGAGAGAGCGAGAGAGAGAGAGAGAGACAGAGAGAGAGAGAGAGAGAGAGAGAGAAAGAGACAAAGGATGAGGGAACAAGAGACAAGAGAAGAACAAACAGAAAAAGAGAAAGAGAAGAGAAGAGAAGAGAAAACAGAAAAGACCAATAGAAGGGGTGCAAGGGAAGAGAGAGGAAGAAGAGAAGAGAAGGGAACAGAAGAGAAGAGAAGAGAACAGAAGAGAACAGAAGAGAAGAGAAGAGAAGAGAACAGAAAAGAGAAGAGAAGAGATTAAAAGAGAGGGAGAATATAAGGAAAGGGACGAGAGAAGAGAAGAAGAGAAGAGAACAGACAAGAAAAGAAGAAGTGAACAGAAAAAGTACAGAAAAGAGAAGAGATTAAAAGAGAAGGGAGAATATAAGGAAAGGGATGAGAGAAGAGAAGAAGAGTAGAGAACAGACAAGAAAAGAAGAGGAAAAAGTACAGAAAAGAGAAGAGAAGAGATTAAAAGAGAAGGGAGAATATAAGGAAAGGGAAGAGAGAAGAGAAGAAGAGTAGAGAACAGACAAGAAAAGAAGAGGAAAAAGTACAGAAAAGAGAAGAGAAGAGAAGAGGGTGACGCAGGGCTGGATGGTGATCAGGTCGCTCTGGTTCTGCTGCTGCATGACCGACTGATGATGTCACTGAAAAACTCTTAAGAGCTGCAGAAAAGCAGCCAAAAACTGATGGTGTGTCTTCATATACCAAAGATAAGACAGCTTGACAGGAATAAAATGTTATTTCTTGAACCAACAAGGTGATTCAAAGCAAATTATAAAGAAATGAGTGATGGTTCAAGACTCTTTTCTTGTCTTTTCTTGCATATGTACAGTAGTTATTGCTAGGCTTTAAGCGTAGCTGTGCAATGCTATTGCACTTCAGTGTATTGTACTGCACTGCCTCATTTAACTGCACTTAATCTATGCCTTGTGTGCTGTATAAACACTCGCAAAGAACGCTGTTTGGTTCCACGGTATACTTGTATATACATAAGTTCTTTAGCTGGATCTTACTGGCTCAAAGCCACATTTGGCAGTGTTAACATGCCAAATTCAACAAAATAAGCCTAAACCCACTAAACAATACAATGTTAGAAGAATCTTCCACTCAGAGAATAAGGAGAGTCATTTAATTTGGCAAAGATTCATGTTAGGGTTATTAAGCACAGAACACACCCTCCACAACATTTACAGTCACATAAACACAGTCAGAAGGCCTCTATTCCCAAAGCAGTTTTAACCTTTCAGGATCCATCCTCAGAAGGGGGGTTTGAATATAATTAATACTGAAACGCTATGTAATTATTAAATTATTACATAGGAATTACTACGTAATTAAGGTTGTAATTGCACAATTGCATTTACATGAAATTTGGGAAGAAAACTGAACGTAAGGTAAAAATTCTCACTTCGTTCACCCTGCCTGGTCTCCCTGCCACTCCCTCTTTCTCTCTTTCACAATCCTCTCTGATGTGTCTTTTCCTCCCTCTCTCAATCTGTATTTCTCCCTCTCTCTCTTTCACCCCACTCTCACTCTCCCTTTTCCTCCTCTCTCCTCCCTAATTCTCTCTCCTTTCTCCTCTCTGCTCTCAATCTCTCTTTCTCCTTCTCCTCTCTGCTTTCTCTCCCACACTCATTTTCACTCTTTCTTTCTCCTCCACACTCTCTTTCTCTTTCCTGACTCTCTTTCTCTTTTCTCTTTCCTCTGCTCTCTCTCTCTTTCTGTTTTCTCACTCTCCTCTCTCCCTTCTCTCTCTCTCCTTTCTTTGTCGTCTTCCCCACTCTCGCTTTCTTTGTCTCCCCCATTTCTCTCTCCCTCGCTCTCCCATTGTCACAGACTGTATAATTTGGTTTTATACATTGAGGGTCTTGACCTCTCACTAATGTTACAGCCTTGTTACCACAGAACAGCTTTTACAGACCCCGGTGTGCTTTACTTTTAGAGATTTTATTTGTGTTCACATATGGCCGTACCCATCGATGATCTCTGCTGTGAATGTCAGACGATATTATTATCAGAATTTTTAGCCTCCTAAAATCGGTATTGGTGATCATTTCAAATCAGTCTGTCCCTGGCAGATAGATAAATAAATAAATAATTAGATAAAATAAGATTTAAAATGAAGTCTTCTGTACTTTCACTTTGTGCGGAGTCTCCACTCTCACAGTTTCCACGGTTACGGAGGTCCACGCTCTCATGGTTAAACAGACCTTTCGCGCTGTGTATGTCCCGCGTCCAGATAATTACATTCCTCCATTCGGTATCTTCAGTTCATTAAAAATACATAAATCCGGCACGGCAGCACAAAATGAAGTTACAACCAAATCTACTTCCGCCGCCACTTCTGCGATAAATACTCAATCTATATGTAAATATATGAGACTTTTGAAAATATGGTGGTTGGGGAGGGGGCGGGGGGGGTGGGCTGGGTTATGGGGAGGGGGAGGGCTGAATGAAAACGTATTACCTTTTTCTATTTGATCAGCGGCCCTGGAGCCAAAGTTATGACTTTTAATGAAAGGTTGCAGTTCAGATAGGACGAGTGTGAGCATGAGGCATGGATTCACGCTCCAGAGAGCAGCCTGAAATAAAGTACAGGTCACTGAAGGAGCTCCAACAGATTACACTCTCCCACTCACCAAAGGAGGCTTTGTGTTTCGATGGCTCAGCAGCTTTCCTTCCAGAACTTCAGCGGCATGAATTGTACGAGAAACTGGTGAAAAGTCAAATGCAAAAATGTGTTTCCGTGCGATTTTCTTTTCCCCTCTGCTCTTCTGAAGTGACTCTGAAGGGACAAGAATACATGAAGTTTTTTCAAAGTAAAAGTAAATGTTTGTTCATGAAACTGAAGGTGAAAGAACAGAAAAAGGCCATTAATCTTTATTATTATTATTATTATTATTATTATTATTATTATTATTATTATTATTATTATTATTATTATTAATAGTGTATCTAACTAAACCAAAGCCTTCTTTGTAAACACTGAAATTCCTGCTAAAGTTCTGATCAGTTACTGATCTCAGTGTTAGTGACCTCTGCTAAAGACTGTCTGATCAATCAGAGTGATCAGTTATTGATTTCCCTCTTTCTCTCTATTTATCTGTCTGTCTGTCTATCTATCTATCTATCTATCTATAGAGCTATCTATCAATTTATCTATCAATCTATCGATTTATCTATCAATCTATTGATCTATCTATCTATCTATCTATATATGGTGAAGACAATATGTTTTTGACCATATGTTTACAGAAGATGACTATTTATTTATTTATTTATCTATCTGCTTGCTAAACAGCAAATGTGCATTGAGATGGTGGGAGGATGGGTGAGAAGTGAGTGAGTGTGGAGTGTTTCTGAAAGGATCTGCACGAAAGCAATAACACAATTCCATTAGGTTAGCAATATTATGGAAAACTGAATTTTCCTTTCTCTTTTCAAATAAAAAAGCTTAATTCCAATTCCAACACATGCCATTCAGTCCCCAGTCTATATGATCCAGATATGGAAATTAACCTGCCAAATCAAAAAACAAAATCATTTATCTGCAGCAGCTTAGTCCCACCCATTCCCAACAACATTATAAAGAGTGTTTCAGCCTGGATCACTTTTTCAATGAGGCACAATACATGGCAATCAGTCAGAACAGAGATCACTTACATCCATCGGTCTTAAAGGGACAGTAACAAAAAACAGTTTGTTTGATTCTAATGGATAAAAAGAGGTTGGAAAATGTTAAAATGAAAAAATGACAAACTACAAAAACTTTACAAGACTGTAAGTGGGCATCAGTGTATAAAATTAAAATGTAGGAAAGGGGTCCTTTTTTCCTTTTTATTTTATATTCAGTTTATATAAATACTAAAGTCATTAAGACATTATAACTGAGACATATGTTTACTATAAAATGACTGGTATATATTTGATAATATAGATTAAACCTAAATCAGAATAAACTTAAATCTTGGCTAAACTTGATTTTCAATATTTTAAATATAGGCCAAAACCATATTATATTTATTATATTATATAATACTATATTATATACTACAGTCCCAAATTATATCACATTTATTTTACAAGATAACACTTTATTACATACTACTGTCTAAAACTATATTTGTTTTTTTATTTAATTCTATATGAAAAAAACTATATTGTATTTATTATATTAGATAATACTATATTATATACTATAGTTCAGAATTGTATTAGATTTATTATATTATATAGTGTCGGATATGTTATATCCAAAACTATATTTATTATATTACATAATTCAGTATCATTTAATACAGTCCAAAACTGTATTAGATTCATAACATTATATAATACTATATTATATCAAACAGTCTTAAACTGTTTAATATTTATTTGCAGGAAAAATTAGATGGTTTCCCTGTCCAGGATTGTTCAGTACAAAAACATCTACTTTTTCCCTTAAAATAAATGTACACAACTCCAAAAATGATAACCTGTTGAATCCCTCTCACTGCAGAGCCATAATTTCACCACCCCCCCCCCTTCAACAGTCAGATAAAAAGCACTTGTAGCAGAAGTCGTAACCGTGTTCAGGATTCTGGCAGCCGTGTTGTGTGTAATTATGGTCTGATCTGGCATCGTAGAGAACAGCAGCTATCAGTCCTGTTACTACAACACTACAGATAAATAAACAGTCCCGAGGTGGGTGAGGAAATCCCTCCGTTCATGCCTTCACTCTTCAGCAATGCTAAACGTCCACCCTGCCCACCGGCTCTGAGGCTTTAGTGCTTAGTTTCTACACAAATTAATATTTTACTGGAAACACAATGTGACAGCTCACTAAATCACTATCGCACTCGCACAAAAAAAGAGTGTGTGGTGCAGCCGTTGATAAGAGAGTGTGTGAGTGACCCTGTCGAACATGTGCAGTTTTGTCAAACAGGTCAAAACAGGCTGCTATGGAAAGCCTCTTCTCGCAAAGTAGCCAGCAATTCAATTCAAATTCAAACCAGAACATCTCCACATGAATAAAACATCCAGCATCCACAAAACTGCCAAAAGTAACCTGAACTGTGTAATTGTGTGATGTTTTATTCATGTGGAAATAATTGAAGTTAATTAAAGGCAATGTACAGTCTAGAAATGGTCCAATAATGAAGTCTCTCCATGAGGATGCTTACAATGGTGTATCATCGCAAGTGTAAATGAGGAGAAACATCTACTGCGAGTGTCTATCTGAACAGTTTGCAAGACCCAGATTAGGACTAAGCTCGGCCTAAAAAAGGGTTATCGTGAGTGCATCTTGGCAATTTAGGTCAAGAAAAGAATTAACCAATGTTGGAGAAACTGCAAGTAAATGTCTAGAAATGTCCAGACACCCGCTTGCCCAACATTTTTTCTGAAGTCACACTTTTTGCTGGTCCTCCTGAAATTATGCTGGTCAGTTAGGTTTGGACCTCAAATTATGAACTGTAAGGTTCAAAAGACCTTCCTCGCCCCAACTCATCCCAATAGTGATCAGTTGAACTAGCTCTTCCTAACTCTCCTCAACAGTGATCACTGGAGATTCACCATTCTAACTCCTCTCAGCAGTGATCACTGTAGAGTCATCATTCCAACTCATCCCAACAATGTCCAGTCCCATCTAACTTGTTACAATGGTGTTCAAGCTGAACTTCATCACTTCAACTTATCTCAAACATGTAGCCTTAGAACATGAGACACAGGACAGTCATATTACAGAGGTTAGCCTGCAAATTCCAAGCATAGCATTCTGGGAAGCGAACTACAGAAGAGAGCAGAAAAGCTCTCCAGTCAGTGCAAAGCACCTAGAACCACAGTCTGGCAAATTCCTCATTTTGTTCTGTAGCAATCTGGCCAGATTCAGATTTGAGAAAGCAGTTCCAGAAATAGGAGGAGCTGTTTTGCTAAGTGTTGGTCATGATGTAATTTCAGTCATAATATCAAAAACTCTTGATGGATGGATGGAAGAAAGGAAGGAGGGACACTGAACAGAACAACTCTGAACAGAACGGCCCATCTCTCTGATTTAAAAGCACAGGGTAGTAAACACGCAGTCAGAACACAGTCTCTGTTCCTCTGCTTTCTGCTTAAAGTGTTGAAGTGTAGAATCAGGAGCTGAGAGTGAGAAATAATCCATTAAATGAAGGGTTAACTCTCCACTCACACTGAGAAGCAGATGCTGTGCTGGACTGACAGAGAATTTCTGTCTCCTGGAGGAAATGACTTGTGTGTGTGTGTGTGTGTGTGTGTGTGTGTGTGTGTGTGTGTGTGTGTGTGTGTGTGTGTGTGTGTGTGTCTCGCC
>JBBPCX010080145.1:0-17500 GCA_037974365.1 Hydrocynus forskahlii
TCTCTCTCTCTCTCTCTCTCTCTCTCTCTCTCTCTCTCTTTCTCTTTCTCTTTCTCTTTCTCTCTCTCTCTCTCTCTGTCTCTTTCTTTTTCTCTGCCAGGCCTTGCATTACTCAGCATGGTGCAGGCATCAGCATACCGCCAGTCTCCACAGAGCTCTCCCACCATGCCCAGACCTGCCACTCATTCTGCCAGCCTTTATCCAGTTCTTAAAGTAATATTCCAGCATTTTTCCACATAATCTTTATTTGCTGAATCTGCATGAACACAGCGCCCTGCAGTTAGAGGCCAGTCCGCAGTTGCTTCCAGTGTATATAGGTATAACACACACACACACACACACACACACACACACACACACACACACGTATTGGGATTCTCCTGTTTTTTAGGGTTTGGGCTAGGCCCCTTACCTCCAGTGAAGTGCTTAATCTTAATGCTTCAGCGCACCAAGACATTCTGGACAACGCCATGCTTCCAACTCTGTGGACCCAGTTTGGTGAAGAACCTTTTCTATTCCAGCATGACTGTGCCCTAGTCCACAAAGCAAGCTCCATAAAGACATGGTTGGATGAGTTCAGTGTGGAAGAGCTTGACTGGCACATACAGAGCCCTGACCTCAACCCCATCCAACACCTCTGGGATGACCTGGAACGGAGATGGTGAGCCAGACCTTCTTGTTCAACATCAGTGACTGAACCCATAAATGCTCTACAGAATGAATGGGCACAAATTCCCACAGAAACTCCAAAATCTTGTGGAAAGTCTTCCAAGAAGAGTGGAGGCTGTTACAGCTGCAAAGGGGGACCGATTAAAGTTTATGTATCTGAATGCGGCGTAATTAAAGTCAAAGTTGTTGTAATGATCAGGTGTCTCAGTACTTCTGTCCATAAAGTGTATATGGTGTTCATAAAAATCAGAAATAAATAAGACTGCCCTTGACTCTACATGCTGGGTACCACCCTTTTCCGATTTCCCTCCTCTCTTTCTCTTTTCCTCTGTAAATTCCATTGCTGTCACAGTGCCCTGTCCTCCTCCTCCGGCCTCATCGCTGTCCCATTCTCTCTGCTCCGCTTTCACCTTTCTGCATTCATGTGCAGCAGATGGACAAGGGGGGCAGACAGGACAGAGTGGGCTAAACTGATAACATATGGTCCACATTCTAATGAAGTCTCCCTGGATAACAGAGAACAGAAATCACACCAGGGACACTGCAAGAGCAAAGAGAGAGAGAGAGTGAGAGAGAGAGAGAGAGAGAGAGAGAGAGAGAACAATAATTATCAACATAAGAGTGACATGAGTGATGAGATGCTAACATAAAGGAGGGAGGTTTGATCTGATATTGGATCCCGTCCTTTTTGACAGTGTCAGTATTAGGATACCAGGATATTGCCCAGCTGAAACGGGGCTTCAGTTTGATCAGACTACTGACGAGAACTGAGATGGGACTTTAGTGACCGTCCAGACTACTTGGTGTGTCTGATGGCCTAAAGAATAGCCAATAAATTCATATCTGTGCTGTCGTAACATATGATTTTTCAGGTGAAGGGAAAATGTTCTTAACCTTAACGTAACAAGACTGATGTGACAGCAAGAATGAATGTAGAATTAATGTTAAGTTGAATAATGTGCAAGCATTGCTGCCTGAGTATATGAGAATCTTTATGATTGCTTATCTTGAAAGTAAATGTTTCATTTGTAAAACAAATAAAGAATAAATACAAATAAGCAAGGCCCCATGGTGGGGCAGTGGGTAGCACTGTTGCCTCACACCTCCAGGGTTGGGAGTTTGAATCCGGGTCCTGGTTGTGTGTGTGTGTGTGTGTGTGGAGTTTGCATGTTCTCTTTGTGGTGGGGTGGGTTTCCTCCAGGGTCTCTGGTTTCTCCCAGAGTCTAAAGACATGCGTGTCAAGTGAATTGGGGATTCTAAATTTGCCGTAGGTGTGAGTGTAAACAAATGGTGTGTGTGGCCCTGCCAGCGACCCTTGTAAGGATGAAGCAGTTACAGAAAATAAATGAATACAAATAAGTGACATGGATTTCAAACATCTCCTCCAAAAAACTTCGGTGCACCAGTTACGTCTGCACAGACACACAGAGACACACAGACAAGAACAATATAAAAAAATACTGTGGATTAAATACACAAAATGCTGTGGTCAGTAAGAGAGGTGGCAATAATTATTATAGATAAGTAAATAAAATTAGTACTGAAGTAGATGTATTATTATTATTATTATTATTAATTAACACAATAGTGGTTTGGAGTTGTACTCTATGTTGAGTCCATTATTGCATGTAATAGTGACATATGTAGTGATATTGCATTTGATAAAAATCCGAAAATGTAGAGGTAAAACTGTATCCGTACTGTACAGTTTACACTGAACTGCTGTCTCCTGCAGTGCTAGAATGTAAATACCGATATTATCCATGTAGTGTACTGTACTGTAATTCATGTACGGGTGTTTTCTTTAGTATGTGCTGTTGTTTTCTTTGGTATAAGCAGGTAAATACAGAAATGAATTAAGTATATTTACAGTCATATAAATACAGGGCTTTAAGAAGAAAAAAACGAAAAACAGGAGAACACTCAGAGAAACCGAGATGTATCACAGGGCAGCAGCCAATCAGCAGCAAGGAAAAAGAAATAATATTCTCGGATTGGCTACTTTCAGCGGTATTTCACCATCCCAAGATGTGCTTTCTTTGTGCTCTCTCGACAGTTCAGTAATTTATACAGTTATATTGTAGATGGAAATGTAGCTGAATTTACATTAATATTTATGTTACAAAATTAGAAAATTATATTTTTCTGAATAATTGAGCACTAAAATGCATGAAGAATTATATATTGGCATGAAAAACGGGAAAAAAATGTGGAGGACATCTGCGGGAGTTTCCGTGAACAATCATAGTTTGGTCCTAAGAAAAAAACAGGGGTTTACTGTATTGCACATAATAATCTGTATCTTGAAATTTTTAAGTGTAAAGAGTAACGTGCACCTGCTTGTGTTTCAAAATCAAAAAGCAACTGACATGCCATATGTATAAAAAACGTTAATTTACAAGTTTTCTGAAGTTCTTCAACATGTTTAGATGCTGGTGAATGAGCGCATGCTGTTCTGCTCCTCTGTGCTTCCTCCACTTCCCTCACTCCTTTCAGCCCACACAGCAGGTCAAGGGTCAACCCTGACTTTCAGCCTCAGCGCTATTGAGTGCCATGTGACCCGTAGTGTGTCACACTGCTATTTCCTCTGTGTAAGAGTGTGTGTGTGTGTGTGTGTGTGTGTGTGTGTGTGTGTGTGAGCGAGAGAGAGAGAGAGAGAGAGAGAGAGAGAGGGTCTTAGTGGAGCTGTATTTCAGCCACTGACCTTGGGGAAATGGGATCCTGCCATCTAGAGACAGTTCAGGGTTTTAAAGCCGAGATCGTTAAATCAATCAGTGTTGAGAAAAAAGTTCACACAAATTCCATAACCATGCAGGACATTAAAGGGATAGTTCAGGAATTTACTCCAAACGTAGCCAATCACACAAGTCATGTTTGCATTTTTAGTTTTGTATTGGAACTATGAGGCCATAATTGAAGCCTTTTTATACGAATTAGCCTCATAAAAACTGCCTAATCAAGTACTGCATCCTTGCATTCTGCTAACTGCTGTAAATGTAAATGTTAATGTAAATGTTAAAGTAGTATTAGACAGACTTGCTTGTGTGTTTCTTGATCTATAAAATAAACCACAGCACATCATAAAGCTAAAAACAGTAGCAGAAACACCATAACGCATGAATTTTGGTTAAACACTTTGATACAAGATTCAAGATTGACTTGTGTGTATGTTTATATATATATATATAGACAGACAGACAGATAGATAGATAGATAGATAGATAGATAGATGGGCTTCGACAAGGAACATACTGATATACTTCACATAAAATCACTGTTAAATCTGTTATGTTCTTTGTAGTTATCCTTTTTAGTTTTATTTTGTATATTTAGAAATAACATTAAAAAAATCACTCACCGCTCATCTAAACACTTTTTAAATATAATGTTCGCAGGTGCCTAAGACTTTTGCACAGTACTGTACTGAAAGTGCAAAATAAAAATATATGTATCTCAAACACTTTACACCAATCATGCACTGTGTGACTACATTTTGGAAAAGAGAAGAGTTGTGTACATTTTGTGTATGACTTCTTTCTTGCCAAGCGATTGCTTTAAAATGCTTCTTTAATACAGTGCTCTCTTTTTTACTGTATACCTTTCATTCTCTCTCTTTTTCTCTTTCTTTCTCTCTCTCTCTCTCTCTCTCTCTTTCTCTCTCTGTCTCTCTCTGTCCTTATTTAATGCAGTCAAAACCAAATTCCAGATACATTGCGTAACTCGCAACTGCCTATGTTTAATTCCAAAAACGGGTTCGAAATCATGGCCAAAAGCTGCATTCCTGCGACTATTACATTACGGATGGTTTTTGATGGCGGGAGAAAAAAATAACAATGAAAAAAAATGGTGTGTCAAATCCTTATGGAAGGAAAGTTCAACCTCAGTGAGCCAAAGAAAACTACAGTTCATTTGGGGGTCTTTTCACAATGCAGTTGTCACAATATCGACATGTCACTAAAACCATTGTGCTGGAATCATGGCCCTGAGAAGTGATAGCCCTTAGTCAACATTCGAAACCTCCTCCAGCACACTGTCCTCACCAGCTTTATGTGGATCTAACATTAGTTTGTTGGGTTTTTTTCACCACAAAATGCCAAGGGGTCTTTATGTTGGACCACAAGCCACTAACTAGCTCTTGAGTGAAAGACTGGGCAATTTGACAGTTCTGGGGTTTTACTTCCATTCCTGCTTGTGTGTTTAGGTTTGAATTCCAGCTTTATGAGCAGTCATGAGGGTGATATTAGAGAGCTGGAGAGATATTCGCTCCAAAATAGACCTGAGCTGCATATGGCAGGGTCACAGCGACACACAAACCACAGCTCTAATGACAGCTTTTTGGGGCTGAGGTGATTGCCTCCATTTCAGTACGAGGCCTGATTTCTAGTACAAGCCCCCATTTTTTGCATAACTGTGTACTTTTTTACTTAACATAAGAAGCCTGCAATAACCTGCAAATCTTAAAGTGATAGTTTAGCAATAAATCTAAGCTTTTCTTACAGCAAACGTAGACGATCAACCAAGACATGTCTGGTGTATGAAATGCGCTAAATCATCACACACTTGCCTGCAACCACTTTACGTTGCAAAGTAATCTCAAACAGGCATAACTATGGGGGGGGGGGGATCAAAGTACAGGGGGTCCCGGATGTAAAGTCTTTAACTGACCTCACTTATAAATACTGACACAATTACACATTCATAACGTACATCCAATTTCTTAACAATATGGCTTGCATCTTTTTTTGATGGTTTGAATTAATAATGTTTATTCTTATTCATTTTGTATGGACAGATCTTTTTACCACTGGGGCAAGTAAGATAATAATGCTAAATGCCGTAAATGTAAACAATTTATATTTTTAAAAATATAATTATTTATATGTTTAAAAATGTACAACGTTATAAAATTTGACACTCATACTAACAATGGAATCTTGGTACACATTTTAAAAGAGAATATCTACCCCTTTAAATATTGTTTTCGCCATGATTGCAACAACTTCCTCTCACCATTTCTTTCTAAGAATAAACTTAAGAACCATTCCATTACTGTATTGAGGGGAGAAAGTCACCACAGAATCTCAAAACTCTGACTGATATCTGCTTGATTCCTCTGTCCTCTGTAGTCCTGACTGTGAACCGGAAATCATTTGGTGTCCATTATCTTTAAAGGATGTATAAATTATTCAAATACACTCTTAGGAAATTAAGCTTCTAGAGTGAGGAAACACAGGTGCATCCTACATGGATGACTTTTTTGCTGTAGCGCGTGATGTCCGTGGTATAGCTTATCATAAGGAAATGGTGCAAGAAAAGGAAGCAGGACATGCAACTGAATATATGAGGGATGTTCAAAAAAATTTCTGCACTTTTATATTTTCGCTGGAAACGGATAAGGTTGGAAGAGTAGTCACTGGGCATGTCTGAGATGACCTTTTGAGTAGTTTTAGTCTGGCAAGCTGGCTGACTTTGCAGTTTAATATAAGAGCTATCATCCTTTTTGAAATTATTAATGAACCAAAAATAATAATTGCAGGAACTTTTTGAATGTCTCTCATGTGAGATCCACCAACTGACTACAGAAGCAAATCCTGTGCAGACATAATCTCTGTTTGATGCAACATCGTTGCTTAATGTTTGAAGACAAAATTATTCAATGGATTACATTCAAACTGGGTTTTATGTAGCAAACTACTCCATGTTTTTATACCAGCTTATGCAAGTTGTTTTTGCTAGTTAGCAAGCCAAGGTATACAAAACAAGTGACAACAAAGCAATCGCAATGTACCAGACTTAAACAAAGTAATTATTCATAGTGTATTTGTCTAATACTCTGATTCCTTTTGTTAATAGTTTGCAGTCTAAAGGCTCCTGGTTAATCAGCTCACCAGAGCAAGTGCACTGGAACACAGGAAGATCCAGGAAACACAGGACCTTGGAGACATAGGACGAGGGACAGATTGTTCCTCAGGGTCAGACTAAGAACCACTAAAGGTGGGAAGGGAGGGGATTTTTCTGTCATATTCTGCTACAGTGTTACGCTAGCTGTGACTTTACATGGTCCTGTCATCAGTAGTAACAGTCTCAGGCCCTTACTGTTTACTGCTATCCTCTCTGCCCAAAGGACGGCTAAGGCTAAGGCTGAAGCAAGACTAAAAGACTGTTCAAGCTCCATCCTTGAGCAGTGACTTGCACATTGAATCTTGGCCTTCTTTTGCACAAGTTTCTGTATTTGTGTATATTTTGTACTGTTTTCCCTATAGTAAAGCTGCTGGTTTTTCACCAAGACTTGGAGCCATTTTCTCTGGATTGTTTTTTTTCGTTTTGTTTTGTTTTTTATATGGTTTCCATAATCCACATCAGATTGTTGCCTGAGTTTGACACATGTATCGCCTGAAAACCAAGAGGAAAGCCAGACCTCCAAAGATTCTCAAACAGTCTGTGTGTGTGTGTGTCTGTGTGTGTGTGTGCGAAATAGGGAATGTCGATCAAAGGTAAAAAGCAAGTCTCTGGTGGTTCCCGTCCCGTCTTAGATTCTGTTAATAACCTCTTGTTATAGTAGTGAGTTTGAGGTTTGTTACTCAGTCATGGTCCATGGAGTACCATCTCTTTCAGGCCCAAATTCAAGAAGATTGTACAGATTGTTACTTTCATATAAAGGCAATTTTTTTAGTCCACAGTCAATGCAATGCAATCTGTATTGGTTTGCACTAACATGCCTTTGTCTTACGTAACCTGGTGTAGGGATCACTGAGGAAGCGAGTTGTTATGTTGTCATCTAGTGGTTTCTGGTGGTATTGCTATGTGAGGTGACCAGAAAAAACAAACTGTTCAGTGCCATGTGATGATGAATAGTGTGCTAGCTATTAATTTATTGAACAGGTCACCTTAGACATCATCACAACAGTTGCCCTATTTTGCTGCATCTGGGGCCCGGATGGAACAATTAATTCTGAACTATACTAACAAAGGAAATATCATTTGTGAACTGAAAAATGTTCGTTGCATGGACTGAATCTCAAGAAAAAGTGAGCCATGCAATGACAATGACCCCAAGGACACAAGTCTTTCTACCAAAGAATAGTTAAAGAAGAACACAGTTAACATTTTGGAATGGCCAAAGCTAAAGTCCTAAAATTCATGTGAAGAAACCCACCAACATCTCAGAGTTGAAGCTGTTCTGTACTTGAGGAATGGACTAAATTTCCGTCAAGCTGTTGCACAGGGCTGACAAACTCTAACAAGAAATGCTTAGCTGCGGCAATTGCTACACAAAGGCGTCCCACCAGATACGTAATTTTCCTCAATAAATAAATAATATTTAGTCTCATTTTATAACTGGCTTAATCTGATGTTTTGGGTCAAATTTATGCAGAAATATAGAATATTCCAAAGATTTCTATACCTCTGTATAAACAAATAGAAGGGCAGATGAAGAAAAAAATAAGCATGTAATCTCTGCTATGATTATTCAGTTGATTAGATGGTCCTTTGTTGCTGTTGGAAGCACACAGGGATGGTTTATGTATCCACCAGATACATTTTATATTGAATTTACATACCAAGAGCCTATAGAAGATGCTAATGTGGCCTAACCGACACTCAACAAGTTTATAAAACCTGCTGAAATAGCGTGCAGGAGAATAGCGTACCTCCAGTGAAATGTCTGTGGCTCTGTAGTAAACTGGGAGGAGTGGGAGAGGAAGTGCTTTCATTAGCATATTTCTGCCTTATGCCTGCTTACCCATCTCGCTCCTTAAACTGGGTCAGGATGAGTCATTCAGCACTTTCTCTCACTCTCTATGACTCTTCCTCCTGCAGCAGCCAGTGCTAGACACTACAAAGCAACCTTCTCATACTCACGTCTGAATTCTCTTCAGGCCTTCTGAATAGTGAGATCTGCTGTTCGCTTTCTGAGCAGACCTGAAAACCAGGCAAGAAAAAGCCACGCACCTTACGGAAACTTTAAAGATGTTTCTCCAAACAAGATCAGAAAGAAGAACCAGTTACAATGCATAAATGATTTATGCATTCAAACGTTCTCTTGAGTGTTCATGCTTCTATATAGAACCAATGCATTTACCATTAAAAATCCAAGAGGGACGATTTTGTTTGTCACTGAGATGTGCTGAGGTCTTTCTGCTGCTGTAGTACACCACCACTTGGGGAAATTTGTCCTTTAACCACATTAAAGCAAAAGCCTTCTGAACTCTTCTTGTCTTGCAATATTTAAGAGTACTGTAAGGAATATTTTCTCTTCTCCTCCTTACCAGCAGAGTATTGCGCAACGCTTTATGACATTGTTCTGTGATCTTTAAAAAATTCACTTTGTTCCATAATACATCTGCCTTCTAACACAAAGCTGACTGTGGAACGGATGCCAGCATGAGGCACTCTTACGCGCCTAATTTAGCTTAAAGAAAGACTACTGAAGAAATGAAAAGAAAAGAAAAAAGAAAAGAAAAACAAGTGAATGCATATATGTTTCAGATAAATGCTGGACCATCATAATCCAAGGCCACCTCCAAAAGCCCTTAACATTAAGAGTTAGGAGACAGAACTAACTGTTAGGAGACAGAACTAACTGTTTCATTCAGAATACACAGAGTAATGACCAGGCTGTTTTACTGTTGGGTCTGCTTTAGCTGTATTTCCCTTTCAACTTTGTTAGCTGTTTGCCTTTTACATTGGCCTACGGCAAAGCAAGAAAACTCTTGCCCCATTAACAACTCAACGCACTTAAAAGATAATGACTCCAACGCTCATGGGACGTTCAGAAGGCTAATTTGGCACAACTTAGGTTTTGTCATTGTGCCCTAGTTCTGGATGTTCACCTAAGTTTATCTCAGAGCCCATCTCTGGAAGGTGTCAGCTGTAATTCATTGCATGCTGCAGGTGACCTAAAGTGTGTTTGTCTGGGTGAGTTATCATTAGACTTCTATTTTAGGCCTCCTCATTCTGCACTGCTGTGCATAGCCTTACGTTTTCTCCACTGTCCTTGGATCTGTCACTGTTCTGTCCTTTGAAGTAACACTGTAGTCAGAAACTGTAATAAATGTGACCAATGGGCTTGTCTTTACACTTTCTCATTTACTCTGTAACAGCAAGAGCCAACTGTTGTTAGCACACCAGTTATTTTTGCCTGTGTCACTGCATTTTCAAACTTCAATCAACCTTTTAACCTTCACTGGTTCTGGCAAGCCATCATTAGGCTGGCTACTCAGAGTAGTAAAACTATAATAAACCCCAAACTACCCTTTTGATGTAGAATCTTTGTTCAGCTTTTAGTTGGCAAATAAATGTAGATCCTGTTCATACCTGGTTCCAACTTCCTTCTTGGGAGATGCTGTCATACACTATATGGACACATATCTAGTCTTTTGACAGGTACATACACTATATGGACAAAAGTATTGGGGCGTATGAGCTTTACACCAGCTGGGACTTTAATGAAATTGTATTTAAATACATGGACTTGCAGCATCCACTCTTCTCGGAAGGCTTTCCACAAGACTTTGGCGTTTCTGTGGGAATTTGTGCCCATTCATTCTGTAGAGCATTTATGAGGTCAGGTCTCGTGTTGGATGAGAAGGTCTGACTCACAATCTCCGTTACAGTTCATCCCAAAGGTGTTCTTCCACACTAAACTCATCTAACTATGAGCATGATTTGTGCAAGGGCCTTCCACAAACTGTGTCCACAAAGTTGGAAGCATAGCATTGTCCAAAATGTCTTAGTATACAGAAGCTGTCAGATTGCCCTTCACTGGAAGTAAGGCCTAACAATGAAAAACCCTGTGTGTCCCAGTACTTTTGTCCATATAGTGTGCATAGACACATGGCTGTTCATATCTAGCATATCTATTGGTCTCACATATGTCTCCAGCGACTTCTTATGACTGGCCCTGGTGACTGGAGAAAGGGTGTTCACATTTACTGTGTCAGTCTTGCACTGGCAGAAGGTGACCTTGTAGATGTACATGCCTGGGCTGTTGCAAACTTTTACAGAGAATGAATGGACTATTAACACAATTTGAACAAGAGAAGAAACAAACTAGCTTGTTTCATCGTTTAGAAGGCCCTTATTACAGATATAAAAGGCTGTCACTACTGATTACCATAATAATCAAGTAATCTACCAGTTATTTAATCAGGTAATCTGGGTTTTGTTTAGTTTTTAAAGGTCAGGCATTAAAAATCGGCTCAACTATATATTAAAGTAAAGCAAAGTGGCTCCTTATAGTCACGCATGAACACACCACAGCACAGTGTGAACAGTGTGAAATTCCAATCACCAAGCAGTGGGCAGCCACCAACGGGGGGCGCCTGGGGACAGTAACTTGCTCAAGGATACCTCAGTGGTGTCACTAGCAGTCCTAGGATTCAAACCCATGACCTTCTGATCACAGGGGCAACTCCCTAACCACCAGCCCCCCACCTGCCCCAGGATACATTAGAACACTATACTGAGCTTTTCGAAGACTACAACATTTGCATATGGACATAAAAAATGTTGGAAACACCAGAAATAAAAGGGTTTGAGGGCTTGCCCTTTAGAAATCCTTACATTCTTATAATTGTGCTGTATTTCATCAGTTATCTGGACAGCGAGACCAATTAGCAGCTGCAGTTTGGGCTGCATGACAAAGACAAATTTTAACCATATAAACTTTGACCTCTGCACAGTTAGCGTTTGGACACGAAGGCATAGCCAGCCCACTTGAAATGGCAGGAGGCCTTGAGCAACCTGCTATTAAACCAATAGGAAGCACCTGCCCTCCAGTATTACACTGTTCACCTTTACTCTTTGACCACTGACCCTGCGTGAAATTCCTGAAGCCTCAGGGTCGTCTCAGAGGGGAGACAGAAAACAGGAAGCTAGTTTATGTGTGTGCGTGTGTGTGTGTGTCTGCACGCCAGAGGCCTGGGCAGTTAAAGTAAAGCAGAAGAGCATTTAACACGTCCTCTTCACAGTCAGAACTTCCAGTACAGTCCACGTAACACACACCACTGTGGAAGCATCGTTCATGCTCTTGGCCCTGTGCCAAAACATGTTTGATGTCCAAATGTTTCCTCTTAATTTTAGCACTGGAGCTACAAGGCTAACATTGCTAACAAACTTTAGAGGTCAACAGTCTCACCAAAATTTCTCTTAACCCACTCAAACCACCTCCAGATCTTCATTAACACTTGTGAGGACTCAGTATGACAGAATCTGAATCACAAAACAGCTGATCCTGGAGGAAAATGTTTATGCTGTGACTGCACAGACACAGGGTGACACAGAGACACAGAGACAAGAACAATATACAACATAAAGTCTAAAGAAATCCAGTAAAAATTCCATATGAAAAACACATGCTGTACACACAAATGCTGGGTATTAAAACTATAGATGAGTAACTTACAATTAAGTAAATTACTAATAACACAACTGGTAGTTAGGAGCACGTCACTGCACATAGTAGACATCAGCAGTACATAAGTAATATTACACATAAGATTTTGCACATAATATGTTTAAGCACCCAATAAGAACACTGCATGAGATTGCACATAGTAGACTATTGCACAGCATAGCAAGATAATAATACACATAGTCATACACATAATGATTGTGTTTCAAACCAAAGAAATGGCACAACAAAGTACCATCAGGCTATTGCAACAGTTTATTGTGTGGATGCGTGACTTACTGCAAGCTATAAAAATACACTTCTCATAGTAAGTCATACTGAGTCCTAAACCACATCCACGAGTATACACCAAGTTAATGAAGAGCTAGATGCGGTTTGAGTGGGTTGAGGGGTGTTCTAGGGATGCATTTACAGTAAAGATTTAAGTGACTATTTGTTTCTAGGGATTATTGCCATCATTAGCCTCATAGCTTCACTGTTGAAGTAACGGAGCAAGGTTATAAAACATCACTTTCTTTTCAGCCCTCCCGTATGCCATTCCTCTTTCCGTTCTGTCGTCAGTGCATCTTTGAAGCTGCATTTCTGAGTCATAGCTGTGTTTATGGGCTGAGCGAGGAGAAAAGAGGCTGGGATAGTTCTGCAAATCTGCATGCATAATTCTTTCTGATAGAAGGCCAGCAGATGGGTCCGCTTGCGTCCCCTGTGATTGACCTGTCTGAGCATCATGCTACCCCCCCCCCCTTTCCACACTCTGTCTCTTCTAATCATCCCTCTGCTCATCTCTTATGCTCTCAATTTCCCTCTCTTCTCTGTCCATCCACACTTTTCTAGTACAGATATTTAATAAAAGAGCTGCTCAGCCTAGACCTATCGGCCACCCCTCCATCTTCACCTCTTTCTCTTTTTCTCTCTCTCTCTCTCTCTTTGTCTTTTTTGCCCTCCTCTTGTTTTTTTTCTCTTTCTCTCTCTGTCCATTATTTGTCTGTTTTTCTTACCATGAAGAAAAACTTACATTTAAACTTCTTTGAAGTAAAACTTACTTCATAAATGTAGTAGTGTAATATGACAGATTTCTCTTGCAAGAAACTATAATAATACTTTATGTATAGTCCAGCTATACTTTGGAGAGGATATATATTATATATATATAAAAACTAGATACTCAATTTTATTACATTTGCACATTGTACAGATCTTCTTTATAACTGTAATGTTAATTTGGAACAGGTTTTTTCTGTATATTTTTTTACCATCATTTTTGGCCTTTTGAGTTTCTCTTTAATGTATTTGCTCTTTACCTCACACTCTTTAGGCCATATAAGGAGCACATTTCACATTTTGGACTTGAATAACTATGTATGTGACCAATAAAGAATCTTGAATCATGAATCTTTTAGTGCTTGCAGGACGAGATGGTCAAAGAAGGCTACAGCCTTTTACACTGAATGGTGAAAAAAAAATACAGCTTAGCACGGCAAAAAATGAGATTTTCAGAGAAATGTTCTGATTGAAATATAATCTAATAATAAAATAAAAACACAAAAATAAATGCAATTTCCTGATCAGACAGTTACGTGCATTAGAAAGTTTCGACCAAAACTTTTAAACCACATGTTAAACGTGAACAGTTTTTCGCATAAAACAACATAATTCTGTATTTGGACAGCAGAAATGGGGAAAAAAAATTAATGCATTTTCATTTCATCAACTGAAATATGCAAACGTTGGAAAGTTTGATGGCAACAAAGCTTCTCTCTCTCTCTTTTTCTCTCTCTCTTTCTTTCTCTCTCTCTCACAGTCTACTATCTGTCTATTTGCTATTTGTCTGCACCCCCCCCCCGTGTCTGCTGAATGTAGGTCTCTGCAAGCCTACAGCCATCAGCAGCAATCAGTTCTGCCCCAGTTACTGAGGTGCCGCAGAAACACACACTCAAAACATATGAACATACATGACACACACATATACACACATGTACGAAAGCAAGTTTTCTCATTTTCAGTGCATTATCTTGAAGTTTCCCCACCAGTTTACCCTGCTGAGTAATCTGAAACAAGAATATTAATACTGAAATTTACAATTAATTTCACAGCCAAATCTTGATTAATTAATTAACAATTAAGCTTTTATACAGGATTATAGATGTTGATTGTTCATGAGATAACCAAACTCAGGTCTTAGAAGCCTTTCTGAATGAAGAAGAGCAGACAGCAGCTCTCCAATAGCCTCCAGTGACTATTACCATTACACTACTTGTCTAAAATATCCAGACACCCATTCTATTTTGCTGACATATTAGTACTGAGTGGTAAATTTTGGGGTGAAACAACAATACTCAATTAGCAATTAAATAATATATATTTGATTTAAAAAAATCTACATTTTTCCCACTTGCTGCTGATGTTAGTATTTAGCAAATACCTTTTAGTGTCCAGTTTACAGGCAAATCCTGTAAAAGTACATTACCAAACTTCTCAACTTGATCAAATAGCATCCAGCTTTTCAGTAAGGTGGTTTAGATTTGTGGATGTGGTTTAGGACACAGTATGACTTACTGGGAGCCATAAAAATGAACTAAACTGAACTAAGCAGCTGCAAATTAGAACGTGCCAACGTGATGAAGATCTGGATGCGGACTGAGCAAGTTCACAGAAGATTTCGTGATTTTTTCAAAAATGGAAACTGTTTGGACTGTTTGGATGACTATTGCGTTTATTAGCAACACTAGCCTCATAGCTGAAGTAATAGTTTAAAGAAGTGAAATACAGCAATGGAAAAAATAAGAGACCACTTTTCCCTTTTTTCTGTTTGCTGTTTGTACAATTTGTGGCAGTGTGTGTGTGTAAAATGCCCAGGTTGCTATTCTTTTATGACCTATTGAAGGGTGAGCTGTGTAAGTGCAGAATTGCGTGAAAGTACTTTGGCCAAACTATTTGTTGTTACTATTGTTACTGTATCAGTTTGGATTCTTTCCACTGTTCCATTCATTGTGTCTGAAAGTTTGGAAGATGGAAAAGAATTACAACCCTGTGCCAGGTCAGCACAGACAACAGGCCAAAGTGTGCACAAAGTACGACAGGGCCACTCTTTCTAAAAAGAAATATGATATCTCCCTGGCCTTTCTGTCTCAGCACCATCCAAATCCACCCTGTTTCAGCACAATACAAGATTCATCCTCTCTTGCTCTCCCATCACTCACACTTCTGTGGCAGATTCTCATGTGCACTCAGAAGACAAAGCCCTTCCACTAGAGAGCTGTTGTCTCAGAGTGTCAACAGAGCTATGAGCGAAACAAAGAGCATTTTGGCATTTGTTTGAATGGCCCAGACGTGCAGAGCTTTCGCAGTGTCTCCCTCATTCATCCATTTCCCACACACTTCTTGCCTCAGAGTCACACTCTGAACAAGCATACATTGCTCAAGGAGTATTTAACAACCACAGAGGCTATTGTTATTTACTCTGGAGATACATCCACATCACGGTGTCGTAGTAGCCTAGTGGGTAGCAGCCTAGTAGCCTAGTAGTAGCCCAGTGGGTAAAACACCTGCCTGTGAACCCGATGGCCACAAAGTTGCAGGTTCAAAACCCCCATTTTCTACTATTGTGTCCTTGAGCAAGACACTTAACCCTCTGTTGTTCCAGGGGGACTGTCCCTGTAACTAATGATTGAAAGTCACTCTGGCTCAGAGAGTCAACCAAATGACCTCTAAAACATTAGGACGTTGCTCTGTAATCACTTTAGCTAATTAATGCATTTTTTGAAATATTCCTATAATTTACTCAGAGAGAATGTGTTATGCCCAACAGTTTATAACACTCAGAGCTTTTGATGAAATGGATAAATGCCAGTTGTCACTCCTCTACAGTAAAAAGGAAAGAGAACATGCTCATTAAACTTAGTTCAGCAAAAAGATCAAATGTATCATTTTCAAGTACTGAAAGCTTAGGGCTGTAGATTCTGGACTTGCTACACTCTTTCTGTAGTCTCGGACTTGCCTCAGATTCACTGATATTTGGATTCGGACCTGTCTCGGACTCTGCAAATAGTCTAGTAGGTCTAAACCGAGTCCAGTAGCCTTTGAAAACATGTTTCCACAAGAAAAAGCATCCAGTCTCATCATTTTCATTTTAGACACAGACGAAGTGCTGGCGAGTGAATTAAGTAAAATGGCTCTGCTTAAAGTAAAAAATATGAGCTTTGACCTGATAGTGTTACACTGCAATTGCCTTTTTGTCATTAACTGACAGTAAAATTGATCATCTTACAAGCGATATACTGTGTCTCCAGCATCACACATTACAAACAGGCCAGTAAATATTGAAGAGGTTCTTTTGTGTTTTGTCTGTCTTGGTCTTAACTCTGATTTCTCATTTGGACTCGGCCTTGACCTGGACTCAAACCTCTCTGCACTCAGTCTTGACTTGTCTTGGACTCGACAAAGGTGGTCTTGACTATATCTCTTTTTTATACCACACCAATCAGCCTTGACTGAACTTATTTGTTAAATTATATAAAAGTATAGACAAATTTTAAACCTACAGCTGATATTACAGTTTCCAACAGTGCAAGTTTGTGAGGCTTACATCTTTCTGAATGTTCTAAACACCTTCCTATTTTTAGAATAATCAAATCCATTAAACTTCATTCATCAGTATCACTTGAGCATTATATTTTGCTGTGGGTTTTTAAAGGAATAGTTCAAGGAACAATCAAATTTACCCATTTTTCTTCTTATTCCAGATGTGAATAATGAGCCAAGATATATTCATTCTTAGTTCTTCTCTGGAGCTATAAGGCTAATGTAAGTAAGGAAAGCAAACACTCTGCTAATTTGCATCCCACTTAGAATGCTAATTAATGAAGTGTAATACATCGCAATATATTGCGTGGCATGTAGTTTGCCATAATGCACACACAACTGTTTGTTACTACATGGCAGCGTAGACTCAGATGTTATGACACAAACTGGGGGCTTTTGAAGGACAAATGGCAGCTGGAATGCCGTGTTAAAGGCATAACATTTACTTTAGCAAATATGATTACTAGCTTAATATGATTTTTTGCTTTCACGTAGAGCACATACCCTTCAGGATTCTTTACATTCTTTGTTCTTCATTACATAGCTGTGCAATATACTTTTGTCCAGACAACAGTATGTCATACAACTAACTGGTGAGGTATAAGCTTCCACTAGCATCCATTGAAGCTAGATTAGCCCTGTAACTCTAGGGGCAAAACTCAAGTAGCAAATCTCCAATAGTCCCAAACAGGTCATGGCTGATTTATTATTTTTGGGGTGAGTGGAAAATTGCAAAAATATTTTATTGGATTACCCTTCTAACCTCTTATTGATTCTGAATTATTCAGAATTCCAACAATAGCGTTCATTAACATGTCTCCACTATCAGCCACTTGA
>JBBPCX010080145.1:20000-28572 GCA_037974365.1 Hydrocynus forskahlii
AGAAAGAAGCAAACGACTGAAAGAAAGAAAGAAGCAAACAACTGAAAGAACTGAAAGAAAGTAAGAGGAAAAAGATAGAGAGATTGATGGATGGGTATGAAGGGAGAGTTCAGTGGATCTCCCACCACCCTACAGGACTCAAGAGCATTTCTCAAGAGGTGAATAAAAAGGACTGAGAGAGAGGAGGAGAAATGTTTCACTCTTCTCCCTCACTCCCTCACTCTCTCACAACGTTCCCACAGCTCCTCTCCTCTCATCCCCACTCGAACCTGTGAAAGCAGTGTGTGTGCAGTAATGAGCCAAGACTGAGGGGCCAAGCACCAACAACCTGCTTCTTACACACTCAACCACAGAATGGGGTTCTCTGTTTGATTCTAAACAGAGAAGAATAGTGCTTAACACACTTCAGGTGCTTGGATGTTCGGTGTTGTGTTTACCAAAGTCGTACCACAGTCAGACTAGTTGGAATCTCACGAGAAGCTTCTGTTTCTAATGTTCATAATATTCCGAAGAATTTACTTTATCCTGTATATTTTTAATTACCTTAGTTTAACCTTTCCAAATTTCTCTTTAATTTAAATAGTTTGTTACTTTTTTAGTTTAGGACACATTTCACTAGTTGCACTTGTATAACCTTGTATGTGACAAATGAAGAATATTAAATCTTGTACCTGATTGTGTGTGGTGTGTGTGTGTGTGTGTGTTGGGGGGGGTCTACTTTTGCTTGACTTATAACTTCACTGAAGCACTTACTTGAGGATCTGCATCTGAAATTAAGTCAGAAAAGCCACAATAAAGTCAAAGTATACAAAAATAGAACAGAAATTGACAGGAAGAATAGAATAGAAGAGAATTTCCCTAAATTCAAATACACTTTGCAGAACAGTAAGGTTCTTTATCCATCCAGGCCTGCTAAAAAGTGCTGTTTCTGTTTCTGGTCGTCATGGTCTAATTAAAGCTCAATTGAAATCTCCTGTTTCACAGTGAAACCTTGGACAACCTTGACTCATGAGGACTTTATTTAGCTACCTGAGGAGAGTGTCATCAGCTCAGCCTGGTTGTATGTGTGTGAGAGGGCATGTATTTATTTCTTTGTAAGGACCAAATGCCCTCATAATGATTGGAAAACTGGAAGATCTATAGAAGTAATGGGGTCCTCACAAGGGAATGTGCTGTTTTCACCACAAGCCTTAACTTTTTAAGATTGTTTTTGGTTATTGAGGTTAGGTTTAGGTTTAGGTAAAGATATGGTATTAGTGCGACAGTATTACACAAGTCATTTGAATGTTGTCCCAAAGGTAACACTTTATTAGTGTCACAGGTGGTAAATTTGCATTGTTGCAGCAGCGAAGTGGACAGAAGAAAGTAGAAAATGATACAAAATAAAACAGCATAATATAGTATAATATAAACGTACACTATACAAATAATACAAAAATATATAGAAGCCTTTGAAGGTTTGAGTAGTGAACTGAACAGCTTTGCCTTAAGTTTTTCAGAACTGCTGACAATATTTTTTCTAATTTCCAAATAATATTGCTCTTTAAAGCATCATTTTACAGGAAATGACAAAACATCAAAATAAGATAAATGATGGTGTTTACATAACTTGAACAAATCTCTTGATCACTCAAACAAAATAGCAATAATTACCTTTGACGAACTTCTAGTAGTGTTTTACCATCCAACTGGTCACATTGTGAGAGGAGAGCGTTGATTGTAGCAGTGTTTTTTAAACCTTTCCTCATTAAATAAGATGTGATTCAGGTGATCAGTAATCAGTACCTCATAAAGCAGAATGAGGTGCTTGTGTGGGAATTTAACAGACACTGGCATGGAATGGTTGTCAGACTCAGAGATGCTGATTTCAAAATAAATTGTAGTGGTCTCTTATTTTTTCCGGAGCGGCATATATATGTCCATATATAAATGTGCTCAGTGGATATATGTATGTGTTTATGTAGTAACACCAACCTGTGTGTGTGCGTGTGTGTGTATGTGTGTGTGTGGCGTGTGTGTTTGTGTGTGTGAATTTAATTGCAAAAGGGTAAGGATATTCTTCCATGCCTTTAGTCGTTTCAAAGTCAAAGCCTGAAGCTCTGTGTATGCAAATTGGTGAGGTGAATATACATTTAGAGGAGATTTTCTTTAGCTGTCAGGATCCTCCTGCTGGAAGAACAGAAGTTGACTACTGTAATAGAGGTCACCTCAAAATGACTGAGGCAGGTGTGTAAGTGGATATGCGTAACATTCCTCACTTACGGAGAGCTTCTTGTATTGTTTTTTGGTACCAGGAGAGACAAAAATAGAAATGCTTTCATCATAGATGGCGCTTTACTGACGTCTAGACTGAAAAGGTCACTCGGGAACCTCGTCCTAGGAGTGATTCTGGGGGCTTTTCCCTGCCCTCCCCCTGTGATCCAGCAAGAGAGAAAGACTTACAGTGACATTTCACAGCTGAATTGCTGACATTATAAAGAGAGATAACAGAAAAGTTGAGGATGTTTAGAATAAAGTGTCCTGGCTCATTGCATTGAAATGAACGCTAGACTTCAGCTGATTCAAGTCCATTTGAATTTATCAGCTATTTATTTATTCAAACAGGGACCAACTAAGGACTTCAGCAATGAAGCTCATGCTTTCTCAGATCTTTTGTGATGTGATTAAAATGTCGTGTGTGAAAAAATACAGAGAAACTGTAGTTAAGTGGAAGTATGAGTACTGTGTCAAAACAGCCACATATACATAACATATACATAAAAATATAATGTATGAAGTCAATAAATTGTCTACATTTAAATACCCAAAAAGTAAAAAGTACACTTTTTAAAAATATTAACTCGTTTTTCTTTTTGCTGGTGTGTGATGTAGAAAATTAGCACAGTCATGTGCAAAAATACTGTAAAGTTAACATATACTCACATATCCAAATTGTCACGTTTCTCCCCAATGAAGGCAGGCATGTTGGCAGACTTCCATGGCAAAATACGTTTTCTTTTACTTTCAAAACGAAGCAAAACAAAACTGACTCGAGGGTCCGACACAGTACTATTGCTTGTCACTGCCCTTGTTAGGGGCGGAGCCCCCTCTGCAGGGAGCCAACCACTATCCCCAGGAGCGGATGCCCTTACTGGAGCCCCTCCATGTCCTCTCGCATGGAGCCCCCTACGGGGAGCCCCTCCATGTTCTCTAGCCCTGTAACCCCCTTTCGGGAGCCATTCTTTGGCCCCCAGGTCCAAGGCTATGCCGGGGAGCTCCTCCGGAGCCCTCGCAGACCCTAGTGCCCCCCCTGAAAAATTCTGGGGAAGACCCCCAGCCTCTGGTGGGGTTGACGGCCCTGCTGGTGGTTTTGCAGGCCCCTCTCGGCCTGCTGCCACAGGCCTCTCTGCTGCTGCCACAGGCCCCTCTAAAGGCCCCTATGTGGCTACAGGCCCCTCTAACAGCCCCTCTACGGCTAAAGGCCCCTCTGCAGCCACTGGCCAATTTAACGGCCCATCTGCGGCTAAAGACCCCTCTAACTGCCCCTCTACTGGGCTTAGCAGCTGGGCTAACAGGCTACCCAGGTTAGCCTCAGCTATGCTACCCGCCCAGCGCATCCACCCAGAGCTGTCTCTGCGCTGGGACTGGTGGAAGAGGCCGTCTTGGGTCCACAATGCGCTCTGGATCTATTATCGGGGATCTGTCGATCCACCCATCCCACCAGAAGCCCAGGTCCACTTCCTCATCCTCGCTGGCTCACCCCCGAGTTGGATCCAACTTGCCTCACTCCTGGCAAAGTCCTCTTCACTCTCCAGCAAGAAAGTTGTCAAGGCCCCAAGGACAAGTTCCTTTGGGGCCGGCTTCCTCCCTGCAGGCTCGCTGTCTCCTGCACCTTTGTTTGAAAGGTCAGTCCATCTGTCACGTTTTCCCCTACTGTCAGTCCCTAAAGAACTTAAATACTAAAACCTAAACCCCATAAACCAATGAAAACACAAACACCCATCTAAACATGGTTGTTACTCATAATCAACAAAAACCCATATCTTCCATAATAAAAGTCCCAACATAATCCCATAGAAAAGGGTGGCGCCTAGCGGCTACCAACCGTCAACGTACCCAGAACTGACACAAATATTGCATCTTTTGCTAAGTTTTGTTTCAATTTTCTATTTGTTTGCTATGATTAACATATTGAAAAATTTTTTTATGATAAAATATTTTATTTTATCATATATAAAGTGTACATCAAAGTGTACATCAGTGGGGCGGCTAACTACACTGCCCATGAGTGTAGTTAGCAGTGGACATCTTAATTTTAAATTATATACATTTGATTAGATGTTTTTATTTTATATAAACATCTAAAAATCTTTCATAATATATAAAAATGTAACTAAAAAGTGCTTTTTAGTTTTGCCATATTGTATAATTATAGTTCTATCAATCTGGACTCAGGAGATTTGGTTATCACAGGCTTTCAATTTTTTCATGCATTTTACGTTCCCTGGAGGTCTGAAGTAAATATCTTGGAGATTTGCATCCCATCCACCATTTGGCCGGTAAGAACGGCTGGTAAGAATGGTAACGTTGTTCTTCTGTCCTTCTACAGCAGTGATGGCCAATCATGGACATCTGTGGGGTCTTATGGTGGGCAGTCTGGACCTTCCTCTAAGGGTGTTCTTCATGTGTCTTGGAAGAAGCACACGCTAGCCCTCACAATCACTGCCTGGTGGCAGACAATAGAGGTCCAGCGAATGGGTGAGGACTGACAAAGACTCACACTCTGCCAACAAATTCGTTCTTATTTTGCAGCTCTCATGAGATTGGTTTTACAGAATGTTGGCAAAATCTGGTTTAATCTAATGAGAAACTGTCACACTCAACTCAAAAATACCTAAATAGGATGCACTACTAACTTTAAATATTTATTTTATATGCACATCAAACAAACT
This sequence comes from Hydrocynus forskahlii, assembly GCA_037974365.1. Classification (NCBI taxonomy): domain Eukaryota; kingdom Metazoa; phylum Chordata; class Actinopteri; order Characiformes; family Alestidae; genus Hydrocynus; species Hydrocynus forskahlii. The sequence continues at coordinate 24,932 of JBBPCX010080145.1, forward strand.
GCTAAGAAAGAGAGGATGTAGTTTTTTGATGTACAGCCATGATAACATGGTGGCAATTTATACAGACATTGAAGCAGCTTGATGAGAATAATTGAGATATTTTGACTTTACATTAGTTATAGTTTTTTATTAAGTTGAGCAGGACGTTTGCCAATATTCTGTAAAGTTTGTCCCACATTGCAAAAGTAGCTACAATAGAAAGAATTTTTCAGTAGAACATGAACCGGTCAATAGGGATGAACGCCATACTTTTGAATTATACAGAATGGTACAGAGCACCATACTGTATAATTCAGTATTTTATTATACAGCATGGGGCTCTGTACCATACTGTATAATTCAATATTTCCTAGTCCAGTCCACTGAAAGTTGGAATAAGTGGCAAATAGTGGCTGTTAAGCCTGGTTTCTGCTAGTGTTCCCAAGGGATTTCAAAAGCATGTTAACTCTAAGACAATGGCATACTGTAGCACAATAATTTCCTTTGGTTGCAGATATTTAAGGTTTATAAAATATGTCCAATGTTTTATCTGAAGATTTTAACAGACGTCTTAACATATTTTCTACTTTGCATGAAACATTTCTGGAGTGGTTTCTACAAAGCCCTGAAATAGAGCCACCACTGACAACTGTTTGAACCAAAACCCAATTGGTTAGTGCCATTTTTCTCTCACACAATTGTTGGGTTGATTTTACTGTCATTTCTTAATTATGTTGCTGGATAATTTGACACGTTAGTCCAACGCTTGAAGGTCTAACCAATGAGAGAGCTTGCTTTGCTATATTTGCCTAGATACCACAAAGAAAAAATCCTGATTGGATTATTTGCTGTGGAGCATTTTAAGAAATGAACCCTATTATTTTCAACCATCCATCCATCCACTGATCCATACATTTATCCATCCATCTATTAATTTTCTGAGCTGCTTATCCTTATCATAGTCGGGGAGGGGGCTATCCCAAAAGGTGGAGAAACACCCTGGACAGGTTGTCATTCCCCCACATGGCAGACACACAGACAAGCACACACACTCACACAGTCACACCTAGGAGTAATTTAGCAACACCAGTTTATCTGGAGTACACGACTATGGGATTAGACTGGAGCTCCTGGGAGAAATCCACACAGACACGAGGAAAGCATGCAAACTCTTGAACCCTAATCTCTCCACCCTAGACAAACAGACAGATACTTTATTAATCCCTATAGGGGGACCTAAATTAAATATGTGCTGAGTTTTAATGAAAACTGGATTTTATTTTTAATTTATAAAATGTAGTTCTTAGAAATCATAAGGCATCCTTGAAGGCCATGAGGATTCGCCTCTATTTGGAATAGAGCAAAAAATGTGCACGGTCAAAAAGTTATATTCTGGGTCAGAAAATGTTGCTGTATGTAATACATAAAAGATCATCAATGATCTCTTTTAGGGCAAAAAAATAAAAAATCACAGAATGTCAACACCATATTCAGGATGTTTATATGGCGTGAGACGGGGGCCATCACCGGTTTGCAGTTCAGGTGGTGACATTGTACATCTGAGAACGGAGTAAAATTGAAAATACCCATCTGTAAGCTTCCCCACACCTCAGACAGATGCAGTGCTGAGGAGGCAGATTCAACCTCAGAGCTATCAGCAGGCACCAGTTATCTTGGCCAAGGTTCTTTGGCTTTTTTGTCATAACGCCAGCATGAGTAAGTGATGAGTAAAGGTTTACTTTTGCAAGTCATTGTGACAGACCATGGCTTTTACTGTCCAGCACTGTGACAAAGCTTTCATGCAGCTTCTAAACTCCTTCTGGCATTGGTGCTGGATTCTTTGTTGATTTCTGTTACTATTTCTGTTGGATGCAGGAAATACTGAACAGATGGATCTGTGACCTTTTTCTTTGGTTTTGTTGCGCTGGGTTAAGCATTAGTCATACTTAAAGACTGCGTTTAAACACCTAAACAGCAGTTGCACTCATCTCTTTTGTTTCCAAATGCTCTTTTAGTGTAAACTGACCCATTTGTTTTGACTGTGGTCTGTTGCTGCTTTGGCAGTTGTGAGATGTTTTGGCTGTACAGGGGCTGGTGTGGTCATATTTCTGCCTCTCTGGGCCTAATAGGCTTCTGGGCTCTCCCTGTGTTATAGGCATTGTGGGCACACAGTGGCGCTGCATTTAGGTCAGCTGCTTTGGTTGTGGTTTGTGGTACTTTGCCTTTTCTGCACTCCTTTCTGCCTTTTCTGTGGTCAAATTTCCTCGCAGCGGGGGTTTGTTGCAGCAGGCGCTGGAGTTTTGCAACACACACACACACACACACACACAAACATAATGCACTTCTCCATCCCATTCGCAGGGACGTGACAAACCGCAGACCACCACAGATGACAGAATGGCTACTAAGTCAGGAAGGAGGTCTGAGGCCAAGCAAACTCTGTGGTAAAGCCAGGATTTCCTCAACGCATTATTAACTCTCACTCTCTCTCACTGTCATATTTCCTTTTTCTCCTGCGTGCTCTTCCATCCATGTCAATTTTGTTCATTTCCTCTCATACTTTGCTTACTGTTATTAAAGGATGTGACTCTACACAGAGACATGCTCCTCATGGAAATGAAAACTCTACTGCGGCTCCAAACTGGCTCCTTCTGATCTGTCTATGCTCCCTCCACAAATGCGTTCTTTCATTATGACTGCTGTGAGGTTGGACAAGCCTTATAGTTCATGATGAGAAACTGTAATTCATGAATCTATTTTTGTTCAAATTCATGTTGGACCTAGCTCTAGGTGATGTACAAAAATAAAAAGCATAATGAAAAATATGGATAATCAATTATATTCGTTTCTCAGTTACCTGAGATACACAACCTGCTCCAGCTTAGACATATTTTCTGTACATACTTTTTGTTGGCAAATCATGGCAAACATGTACATTCATGAACTTTCAGTGATGTGAGTTCATGGCTGTTAGATCTCTTTATGTGGTTTCTCAGACCCCAAGGTTCACATTTTTGTTCTTTGCCTAAGTGTTGGAGAAAAATTCTGTGGATCCCTGATGGCTAGTTTGACACCACTGCTTTAAGTAATGCACAAAAAATCAACCTGCTTGATCTCCACCTTCTGGAGAAACTCCATATTGCTAAATGCATGTGAGTGACTTCCAAAGCCACATGCAAATGTTTTACATATTTCAAAACATGTAGAGTTTGCTATCATTATAGCAGCATCGGCATTCAGATATTAATGCCTGTGAGAAACACAGATATTGAGCATTGTATATTTTATCTTACTATATACAGTGGGGGAAATAGTTATGTGATCCCCTGCTGAATTTGTAAGTTTGCTGAATTACAAAAACATGAACTAGTCTCTAATTTATGAGGTAGTTTCATTTTTATGGAGACAGAATATCAACCAAAAATCAAGAAAAAACATGTTACATAAAATATCAACCAAAAATAAAGAAAAAACATGTTACATAAAAATTATGAATGTATTTGCATGTCATTGAGTGAAATAAGTGTTTGATCCCCTAAAACCCAGCCACACTTCTGGCTCCCACACACTGGCTGTGTGCCCATATTGCACACAGATTACAATCAGTCTATCAATTACAGACACTCCTGATCTGAACTCGTTATGTGTATAAAGCACACCTG